>JAJHZJ010000090.1:19158297-19239280 GCA_023548195.1 Bettongia penicillata ogilbyi | reverse complement strand
TATCAGTATAAAGCGTTTGCTCTTTTGATGCGCATAGAAATCACAATAAACGCATTTCGGCAGTTCACCTTAAGAGAAACCTCGGAAGTAGTACATGCAAAGTGTTAATCTCCTCAAATTCTCTTTACAGCAGTGTAGTTAATGCAAGAAATTCTAGTTACCTGAGATATACTTCCAAATATTCCATTCTACATTGCTGGCATGACCAAAATGTTAGATATGTTCGAAGATTACTCTTCAAATACATAGAATACTAGAATGTATTTCATTGTCAGACGTAATTCCCACAAACGTCAGCAATTCGGATATCAACTAGACTCTTTTATCTTTCTCCTGACTGTGATATCTGTATTAAGTGTCTGCTGTTTTGATGGCGATAGTGATCCAAATCAACGCATTTTGACAGTATACCTAAAGAGAATCTCTGAAGAAATACATGTAAAGGGTAAACCTCCACATATCCTATCTACAGCAGTGAAGTTTACACAATCTATACTAGTTGTCGGGAGATACTTGCAAATACCTCATTCTCCATTGCTCAACTGGAAAAAAAGATGTATTTTAATGGAATGTCTTCTTAATATTCAATGTCTTTGATTCAAATACATTGAATACTAAGAAATATTATATTGTCAGCCCTGACTCAGTAAACTGTCTGCACGTAGGATATCATGTCAACTTGACACTTCGCTCTTTTTCCTGATTATGATATCAGTATTTAACTTTCGCTCTTTTGAAGTCGATAGGAGTCCCAACAAACGCATTTTGGAACTTCACCTCAAGAGAAACCTCTGAAATAATACATGTAAATGGTAAACCACCACACATCCTATCTAGGGCCGTGAACTCAATGCAATCTATACTAGACACCGGGGAAAGACATGCAAGTACACCATTCTCCATTCCTCCGCTACACAAAATGTAAGATGTATTTGTATTTAATATCTAATTTGTATTCAGTGTATTTCGTAAAAATACACTGAATACTAAGAAGCTACTATACTGTCAGCCTTGCCTCCCTGAACTGTCAACAATTATGCTATCATCTTCGCTCTTCTAGCTTTCTCCTGATTGTGATATCAGTATAAAGCGTTTGCTCATTTGATGCGCATAGGAATCACAATAAACGCATTTCGGCAGTTCACCATAAGAGAAAACTCTGAAGTAATACATGCAAAGTGTTAATCTCCTCATATTCTCTTTACAGCAGTGTAGTTAATGCAAGAAATTCTAGTTACCTCAGATGTACTTCCAAATATTCCATTCTACATTGCTGGCATGGCCAAAATGTAAGATATGTTTGAAGATTACTCTTCAAATACATAGAATACTAGAATGTATTTCATTGTCAGACGTAACTCCCACAAATGTCAGCAATTCGGATATCAACTAGACTCTTCTATGTTTCTCCTGACTGTGATATCTGTATTAAGTGTCTGCTGTTTTGATGGCGATAGTGATCCAAATCAACGCATTTTGGCACTTCACCTAAAGAGAAACCTATGAAATAATAAATGTAAATGGTAAACCACACACATCCTATCTATGGCCGTGAACTGAATGCAATCTATACTAGACACCGGGGAAAGACTTGCAAGTACACCATTCTCCCTTGCTCCGCTACCCAAAATGTAAGATGTATTTGGATGAAATGTCTAATTTGTATTCAATGTATTTCGTAAAAATACATTGAATACTAAGAAGCTACGATACTGTCAGCCTTGCCTCCCTAAACTGTCAACAGTTATGCTATCATCCTGGCTCTTCTATCTTTTTCCTGATTCTGATATCAGTATAAAGCGTTTGCTCTTTTGATGCGCATGGGAATCACAATAAACGCATTTTGGCAGTTCACCTTAAGAGAAAACTCTGAAGTAATACATGTAAAGTGTTAATCTCCTCATATTCTCTCTACAGCACTGAAGTTTATACAATCTATACTAGTTGTCGGGAGATACTTGCAAATACATCATTCTCCATTGCTCAACTGGAAAAAAAGATGTATTTTAATGGAATATCTTCTTAATATTCAATGTCTTTGATTCAAATACATTGAATACTAAGAAATATTATATTGTCAGCCTTGACTCAGTAAACTGTCTGCACGTATGATATCATGTCAACTTGACTCTTCGCTCTTTTTCCTGATTATGATATCAGTATTTAACTTTCGCTCTTTTGAAGTCGAGAGGAGTCCCAACAAACGCATTTTGGCACTTCACCTAAAGAGAAACCTATGAAATAATACATGTAAATGGTAAACCACACACATCCTATCTACGGCAGTGAACTCAATGCAATCTATACTAGACACCGGGGAAAGACATGCAAGTACACCATTCTCCCTTGCTCTGCTACCCAAAATGTAAGATATATTTGGATGTAGTATCTAATTTGTATTCAGTGTATTTCGTAAAAATATATTGAATACTAAGAAGCTACTATACTGTCAGCCTTGCCTCCCTAAACTGTCAGCAATTATCCTATCATCTTCGCTCTTCTAGCTTTCTCCTGATTGTGATATCAATATAAAGCGTTTGCTCATTTGATGCGCACAGGAATCACAATAAACGCATTTCGGCTGTTCACCTTAAGAGAAAACTCTGAAGTAATACATGTAAAGTGTTAATCTCCTCATATTCTCTCTACAGCAGTGTAGTTAATGGAAGAAATTCCAGTTACCTGAGATATACTTCCAAATATTCCATTCTCCATTGCTGCCATGGCCAAAATGTAAGATATCTGGAATATTGCTCTTCAAATACATTGAATATTAGAATGTATTTCATTGTCAGACATAACTCCCACAAATGTCAGCAATTAGGATATCAACTAGACTCTTCTATCTTTCTCCTCACTCTGATATCTGCATTAATTGTCTGCTGTTTTGATGGCGATAGTGATCCAAATCAACGCATTTTGGCAGTATACCTAAAGAGAATCTCTGAAGAAATACATGTAAAGGGTAAACCTCCACATATCCTATCTACAGCAGTGAAGTTTAAACAGTCTATACTAGTTGTCGGGAGATACTTGCAAATACAACATTCTCCATTGCTCAACTGGAAAACAAGATGTATTTTAATGGAATATCTTATTAATATTCAATGTCTTTCATTCAAATACATTGAATACTAAGAAATATTATATTGTCAGCCCTGACTCAGTAAACTGTCGGCACGTATGATATCATGTCAACTTGACTCTTCGCTCTTTTTCCTGATTGTGATATCAGTATATAACTTTCGCTCTTTTGAAGTCGATAGGAGTCCCAACAAACGCATTTTGGCACTACATCTAAAGAGTAACCTATGAAATAATACATGTAAATGGTAAACCGCACACATCCTATCTACAGCCGTGAACTCAATGCAATGTATACTAGACACCGGGGAAAGACTTGCAAGTACACCATTCTCCATTACTCCGCTACCCAAAATGTAAGATGTATTTGGATGTAATATCTAATTTGTATTCAGTGTATTTCGTAAAAATACATTGAATATTACGAAGCTACTATACTGTCAGCCTTGCCTCCCTAAACTGTCTGCAATTATGCTATCATCTTCGCTCTTCTAGCTTTCTCCTGATTGTGATATCAGTATAAAGCGTTTGCTCATTTGATGTGCATTGGAATCACAATAAACGCATTTCGGCTGTTCACCTTAAGAGCAAACTCTGAAGTAATACATGTAAAGTGTTAATCTCCTCATATTCTCTCTACAGCAGTGTAGTTAATGCAAGAAATTCCAGTTACCTGAGATATACTTCCAAATATTCCATTCTCCATTGCTGCCATGGCCAAAATGTAAGATATGTTTGAAGATTACTCTTCAAATACATAGAATACTAGAATGTATTTCATTGTCAGACGTAACTCCCACAAATGTCAGCAATTCGGATATCAATGAGACCCTTCTATCTTTCTCCTGACTGTGATATCTCTATTAAGTGTTTGCTGTTTTGATGCCCATAGGGATCCAAATCAACGCATTTTGGCACTTCACGTAAAGAGAATCTCTGAAGAAATACATGTAAAGGGAAAACCTCCACATATCCTCTCTACAGCAGTGAAGTTTATACAATCTATACTAGTTGTCGGGAGATACTTGCAAATACATCATTCTCCATTGCTCAACTGGAAAAAAGATGTATTTTAATGGAATATCTTCTTAATATTCAATGTCTTTGATTCAAATACATTGAATACTAAGAAATATTATATTGTCAGCCCTGACTCAGTAAACTGTCTGCACGTAGGATATCATGTCAACTTGACTCTTCGCTCTTTTTCCTGATTATGATATCAGTATTTAACTTTCGCTCTTTTCAAGTCGATAGGAGTCCCAACAAACGCATTTTGGCACTTCACCTAAAGAGAAACCTATTAAATAATACATGTAAATGGTAAACCACCACACATCCTATCTACGGCAGTGAACTCAATGCAATCTATACTAGCCAACGGGGAAAGACATGCAAGTACACCATTCTCCATTGCTCCGCTACCCAAAATGTAAGATGTATTTGGATGTAATATCTAATTTGTATTCAGTGTATTTCGTAAAAATACATTGAATACTAAGAAGCTACTATACTGTCAGCCTTGTCTCCCTAAACTCTCAGCAATTACGCTATAATCTTCGCTCTTCTATCTTTCTCCTGATTCTGATATCAGTATAAAGCGTTTGCTCTTTTGATGTGCATAGGAATCACAATAAACGCATTTTGGCAGATCACCTTAAGAGAAAACTCTGAAGTAATACATGCAAAGTGTTAATCTCCTCATATTCTCTTTACAGCAGTGTAGTTAATGCAAGAAATTCTAGTTACCTGAGATATACTTCCAACTATTCCATTCTACATTGCTGGCATGGCCAAAATGTAAGATATGTTTGAAGATTACTCTTCAAATACATAGAATACTAGAATGTATTTCATTGTCAGACGTAACTCCCACAAATGTCAGCACTTCGGATATCAACTAGACTCTTCTATCTTTCTCCTGACTGTGATATCTATATTAAGTGTCTGCTGTTTTGATGGCGATAGTGATCCAAATCAACGCATTTTGGCACTTCACCCAAAGAGAAACCTATGAAATAATAAATGTAAATGGTAAACCACACACATCCTATCTATGGCCGTGAACTGAATGCAATCTATACTAGACACCGGGGAAAGACTTGCAAGTACACCATTCTCCCTTGCTCCGCTACCCAAAATGTAAGATGTATTTGGATGAAATGTCTAATTTGTATTCAATGTATTTCGTAAAAATACATTGAATACTAAGAAGCTACGATACTGTCAGCCTTGCCTCCCTAAACTGTCAACAGTTATGCTATCATCCTGGCTCTTCTATCTTTTTCCTGATACTGATATCAGTATAAAGCGTTTGCTCTTTTGATGCGCATGGGAATCACAATAAACGCATTTTGGCAGTTCACCTTAAGAGAAAACTCTGAAGTAATACATGTAAAGTGTTAATCTCCTCATATTCTCTCTACAGCACTGAAGTTTATACAATCTATACTAGTTGTCGGGAGATACTTGCAAATACATCATTCTCCATTGCTCAACTGGAAAAAAAGATGTATTTTAATGGAATATCTTCTTAATATTCAATGTCTTTGATTCAAATACATTGAATACTAAGAAATATTATATTGTCAGCCTTGACTCAGTAAACTGTCTGCACGTATGATATCATGTCAACTTGACTCTTCGCTCTTTTTCCTGATTATGATATCAGTATTTAACTTTCGCTCTTTTGAAGTCGAGAGGAGTCCCAACAAACGCATTTTGGCACTTCACCTAAAGAGAAACCTATGAAATAATACATGTAAATGGTAAACCACACACATCCTATCTACGGCAGTGAACTCAATGCAATCTATACTAGACACCGGGGAAAGACATGCAAGTACACCATTCTCCCTTGCTCTGCTACCCAAAATGTAAGATATATTTGGATGTAGTATCTAATTTGTATTCAGTGTATTTCGTAAAAATATATTGAATACTAAGAAGCTACTATACTGTCAGCCTTGCCTCCCGAAACTGTCAGCAATTATCCTATCATCTTCGCTCTTCTAGCTTTCTCCTGACTGTGATATCAATATAAAGCGTTTGCTCATTTGATGCGCACAGGAATCACAATAAACGCATTTCGGCTGTTCACCTTAAGAGAAAACTCTGAAGTAATACATGTAAAGTGTTAATCTCCTCATATTCTCTCTACAGCAGTGTAGTTAATGGAAGAAATTCCAGTTACCTGAGATATACTTCCAAATATTCCATTCTCCATTGCTACCATGGCTAAAATGTAAGATATCTGGAATATTGCTCTTCAAATACATTGAATATTAGAATGTATTTCATTGTCAGACATAACTCCCACAAATGTCAGCAATTAGGATATCAACTAGACTCTTCTATCTTTCTCCTCACTCTGATATCTGCATTAATTGTCTGCTGTTTTGATGGCGATAGTGATCCAAATCAACGCATTTTGGCAGTATACCTAAAGAGAATCTCTGAAGAAATACATGTAAAGGGTAAACCTCCACATATCCTATCTACAGCAGTGAAGTTTAAACAGTCTATACTAGTTGTCGGGAGATACTTGCAAATACAACATTCTCCATTGCTCAACTGGAAAACAAGATGTATTTTAATGGAATATCTTATTAATATTCAATGTCTTTCATTCAAATACATTGAATACTAAGAAATATTATATTGTCAGCCCTGACTCAGTAAACTGTCGGCACGTATGATATCATGTCAACTTGACTCTTCGCTCTTTTTCCCTGATTGTGATATCAGTATATAACTTTCGCTCTTTTGAAGTCGATAGGAGTCCCAACAAACGCATTTTGGCACTACATCTAAAGAGTAACCTATGAAATAATACATGTAAATGGTAAACCGCACACATCCTATCTACAGCCGTGAACTCAATGCAATGTATACTAGACACCGGGGAAAGACTTGCAAGTACACCATTCTCCATTACTCCGCTACCCAAAATGTAAGATGTATTTGGATGTAATATCTAATTTGTATTCAGTGTATTTCGTAAAAATACATTGAATATTACGAAGCTACTATACTGTCAGCCTTGCCTCCCTAAACTGTCTGCAATTATGCTATCATCTTCGCTCTTCTAGCTTTCTCCTGATTGTGATATCAGTATAAAGCGTTTGCTCATTTGATGTGCATTGGAATCACAATAAACGCATTTCGGCTGTTCACCTTAAGAGCAAACTCTGAAGTAATACATGTAAAGTGTTAATCTCCTCATATTCTCTCTACAGCAGTGTAGTTAATGCAAGAAATTCCAGTTACCTGAGATATACTTCCAAATATTCCATTCTCCATTGCTGCCATGGCCAAAATGTAAGATATGTTTGAAGATTACTCTTCAAATACATAGAATACTAGAATGTATTTCATTGTCAGACGTAACTCCCACAAATGTCAGCAATTCGGATATCAATGAGACCCTTCTATCTTTCTCCTGACTGTGATATCTCTATTAAGTGTTTGCTGTTTTGATGCCCATAGGGATCCAAATCAACGCATTTTGGCACTTCACGTAAAGAGAATCTCTGAAGAAATACATGTAAAGGGAAAACCTCCACATATCCTCTCTACAGCAGTGAAGTTTATACAATCTATACTAGTTGTCGGGAGATACTTGCAAATACATCATTCTCCATTGCTCAACTGGAAAAAAGATGTATTTTAATGGAATATCTTCTTAATATTCAATGTCTTTGATTCAAATACATTGAATACTAAGAAATATTATATTGTCAGCCCTGACTCAGTAAACTGTCTGCACGTAGGATATCATGTCAACTTGACTCTTCGCTCTTTTTCCTGATTATGATATCAGTATTTAACTTTCGCTCTTTTCAAGTCGATAGGAGTCCCAACAAACGCATTTTGGCACTTCACCTAAAGAGAAACCTATTAAATAATACATGTAAATGGTAAACCACCACACATCCTATCTACGGCAGTGAACTCAATGCAATCTATACTAGCCAACGGGGAAAGACATGCAAGTACACCATTCTCCATTGCTCCGCTACCCAAAATGTAAGATGTATTTGGATGTAATAGCTAATTTGTATTCAGTGTATTTCGTAAAAATACATTGAATACTAAGAAGCTACTATACTGTCAGCCTTGGCTCCCTAAACTCTCAGCAATTACGCTATAATCTTCGCTCTTCTATCTTTCTCCTGATTCTGATATCAGTATAAAGCGTTTGCTCTTTTGATGCGCATAGGAATCACAATAAACGCATTTTGGCAGTTCACCTTAAGAGAAAACTCTGAAGTAATACATGCAAAGTGTTAATCTCCTCATATTCTCTTTACAGCAGTGTAGTTAATGCAAGAAATTCTAGTTACCTGAGATATACTTCCAACTATTCCATTCTACATTGCTGGCATGGCCAAAATGTAAGATATGTTTGAAGATTACTCTTCAAATACATAGAATACTAGAATGTATTTCATTGTCAGACGTAACTCCCACAAATGTCAGCACTTCGGATATCAACTAGACTCTTCTATCTTTCTCCTGACTGTGATATCTGTATAAGTGCCTGCTGTTTTGATGGCGATAGTGATCCAAATCAACGCATTTTGGCACTTCACCCAAAGAGAAACCTATGAAATAATAAATGTAAATGGTAAACCACACACATCCTATCTATGGCCGTGAACTGAATGCAATCTATACTAGACACCGGGGAAAGACTTGCAAGTACACCATTCTCCCTTGCTCCGCTACCCAAAATGTAAGATGTATTTGGATGAAATGTCTAATTTGTATTCAATGTATTTCGTAAAAATACATTGAATACTAAGAAGCTACGATACTGTCAGCCTTGCCTCCCTAAACTGTCAACAGTTATGCTATCATCCTGGCTCTTCTATCTTTTTCCTGATACTGATATCAGTATAAAGCGTTTGCTCTTTTGATGCGCATGGGAATCACAATAAACGCATTTTGGCAGTTCACCTTAAGAGAAAACTCTGAAGTAATACATGTAAAGTGTTAATCTCCTCATATTCTCTCTACAGCACTGAAGTTTATACAATCTATACTAGTTGTCGGGAGATACTTGCAAATACATCATTCTCCATTGCTCAACTGGAAAAAAAGATGTATTTTAATGGAATATCTTCTTAATATTCAATGTCTTTGATTCAAATACATTGAATACTAAGAAATATTATATTGTCAGCCTTGACTCAGTAAACTGTCTGCACGTATGATATCATGTCAACTTGACTCTTCGCTCTTTTTCCTGATTATGATATCAGTATTTAACTTTCGCTCTTTTGAAGTCGAGAGGAGTCCCAACAAACGCATTTTGGCACTTCACCTAAAGAGAAACCTATGAAATAATACATGTAAATGGTAAACCACACACATCCTATCTACGGCAGTGAACTCAATGCAATCTATACTAGACACCGGGGAAAGACATGCAAGTACACCATTCTCCCTTGCTCTGCTACCCAAAATGTAAGATATATTTGGATGTAGTATCTAATTTGTATTCAGTGTATTTCGTAAAAATATATTGAATACTAAGAAGCTACTATACTGTCAGCCTTGCCTCCATAAACTTTCAGCAATTATGCTATCATATTCGCTCTTCTATCTTTCTCCTGATTGTGATATCAATATAAAGCGTTTGCTCATTTGATGCGCACAGGAATCACAATAAACGCATTTCGGCTGTTCACCTTAAGAGAAAACTCTGAAGTAATACATGTAAAGTGTTAATCTCCTCATATTCTCTCTACAGCAGTGTAGTTAATGGAAGAAATTCCAGTTACCTGAGATATACTTCCAAATATTCCATTCTCCATTGCTGCCATGGCTAAAATGTAAGATATCTGGAATATTGCTCTTCAAATACATTGAATATTAGAATGTATTTCATTGTCAGACATAAACTCCCACAAATGTCAGCAATTAGGATATCAACTAGACTCTTCTATCTTTCTCCTCACTCTGATATCTGCATTAATTGTCTGCTGTTTTGATGGCGATAGTGATCCAAATCAACGCATTTTGGCAGTATACCTAAAGAGAATCTCTGAAGAAATACATGTAAAGGGTAAACCTCCACATATCCTATCTACAGCAGTGAAGTTTATACAATCTATACTAGTTGTCGGGAGATACTTGCAAATACAACATTCTCCATTGCTCAACTGGAAAACAAGATGTATTTTAATGGAATATCTTATTAATATTCAATGTCTTTCATTCAAATACATTGAATACTAAGAAATATTATATTGTCAGCCCTGACTCAGTAAACTGTCGGCACGTATGATATCATGTCAACTTGACTCTTCGCTCTTTTTCCTGATTGTGATATCAGTATATAACTTTCGCTCTTTTGAAGTCGATAGGAGTCCCAACAAACGCATTTTGGCACTACATCTAAAGAGTAACCTATGAAATAATACATGTAAATGGTAAACCGCACACATCCTATCTACAGCCGTGAACTCAATGCAATGTATACTAGACACCGGGGAAAGACTTGCAAGTACACCATTCTCCATTGCTCCGCTACCCAAAATGTAAGATGTATTTGGATGTAATATCTAATTTGTATTCAGTGTATTTCGTAAAAATACATTGAATATTACGAAGCTACTATACTGTCAGCCTTGCCTCCCTAAACTGTCTGCAATTATGCTATCATCTTCGCTCTTCTAGCTTTCTCCTGATTGTGATATCAGTATAAAGCGTTTGCTCATTTGATGTGCATTGGAATCACAATAAACGCATTTCGGCTGTTCACCTTAAGAGCAAACTCTGAAGTAATACATGTAAAGTGTTAATCTCCTCATATTCTCTCTACAGCAGTGTAGTTAATGCAAGAAATTCCAGTTACCTGAGATATACTTCCAAATATTCCATTCTCCATTGCTGCCATGGCCAAAATGTAAGATATGTTTGAAGATTACTCTTCAAATACATAGAATACTAGAATGTATTTCATTGTCAGACGTAACTCCCACAAATGTCAGCAATTCGGATATCAATGAGACCCTTCTATCTTTCTCCTGACTGTGATATCTCTATTAAGTGTTTGCTGTTTTGATGCGCATAGGGATCCAAATCAACGCATTTTGGCACTTCACGTAAAGAGAATCTCTGAAGAAATACATGTAAAGGGAAAACCTCCACATATCCTCTCTACAGCAGTGAAGTTTATACAATCTATACTAGTTGTCGGGAGATACTTGCAAATACATCATTCTCCATTGCTCAACTGGAAAAAAGATGTATTTTAATGGAATATCTTCTTAATATTCAATGTCTTTGATTCAAATACATTGAATACTAAGAAATATTATATTGTCAGCCCTGACTCAGTAAACTGTCTGCACGTAGGATATCATGTCAACTTGACTCTTCGCTCTTTTTCCTGATTATGATATCAGTATTTAACTTTCGCTCTTTTCAAGTCGATAGGAGTCCCAACAAACGCATTTTGGCACTTCACCTAAAGAGAAACCTATTAAATAATACATGTAAATGGTAAACCACCACACATCCTATCTACGGCAGTGAACTCAATGCAATCTATACTAGCCAACGGGGAAAGACATGCAAGTACACCATTCTCCATTGCTCCGCTACCCAAAATGTAAGATGTATTTGGATGTAATAGCTAATTTGTATTCAGTGTATTTCGTAAAAATACATTGAATATTACGAAGCTACTATACTGTCAGCTTTGTCTCCCTAAACTCTCAGCAATTACGCTATAATCTTCACTCTTCTATCTTTCTCCTGATTCTGATATCAGTATAAAGCGTTTGCTCTTTTGATGTGCATAGGAATCACAATAAACGCATTTTGGCAGATCACCTTAAGAGAAAACTCTGAAGTAATACATGCAAAGTGTTAATCTCCTCATATTCTCTTTACAGCAGTGTAGTTAATGCAAGAAATTCTAGTTACCTGAGATATACTTCCAACTATTCCATTCTACATTGCTGGCATGGCCAAAATGTAAGATATGTTTGAAGATTACTCTTCAAATACATAGAATACTAGAATGTATTTCATTGTCAGACGTAACTCCCACAAATGTCAGCAATTCGGATATCAACTAGACTCTTCTATCTTTCTCCTGACTGTGATATCTGTATTAAGTGTTTGCTGTTTTGATGCCCATAGGGATCCAAATCAACGCATTTTGGCACTTCACCTAAAGAGAAACCTATGAAATAATACATGTAAATGGTAAACCACACACATCCTATCTACGGCCGTGAACTCAATGCAATCTATACTAGACACCGGGGAAAGACTTGCAAGTACACCATTCTCCATTGCTCCGCTACCCAAAATGTAAGATGTATTCGGATGTAATATCTAATTTTTATTCAGTGTATTTCGTAAAAATACATTGAATACTAAGAAGCTACTATACTGTCAACCTTACCTCCCTAAACTGTCAGCAATTATCCTATCATCTTCACTCTTCTAGCTTTCTCCTGATTGTGATATCAGTATAAAGCGTTGGCTCTTTTGATGCGCATAGGAATCACAATAAACGCATTTTGGCAGTTCACCTAAAGGGAAAACTCTGAAGTAATACATGTAAAGTGTTAATCTCCTCATATTCTCTCTACAGCAGTGTAGTTAATGCAAGAAATTCCAGTTACCTGAGATATACTTCCAAATATTCCATTCTCCATTGCTGCCATCGCCAAAAATGTAAGACATGTTGGAATATTACTCTTCAAATACATAGAATACTAGAATGTATTTCATTGTCAGACGTAACTCCCAGAAATGTCAGCAATTCGGATATCAACTAGACTCTTCTATCTTTCTCCTGACTGTGATATCTGTATTAAGTGTCTGCTGTTTTGATGGCGATAGTGATCCAAATCAACGCATTTTGGCACTTCACCTAAAGAGAAACCTATGAAATAATACATGTAAATGGTAAACCACACACATCCTATCTACGGCCGTGAACTCAATGCAATCTATACTAGACACCGGGGAAAGACTTGCAAGTACACCATTCTCCATTGCTCCGCTACCCAAAATGTAAGATGTATTTGGATGTAATGTCTAATTTGTATTCAGTGTATTTCGTAAAAATACATTGAATACTAAGAAGCTACTATACTGTCAGCCTTGCCTCCCTAAACTGTCAGCAATTATGCTATCATCTTCGCTCTTCTATCTTTTTCCTGATTCTGATATCAGTATAAAGCGTTTGCTCTTTTGATGCGCATAGGAATCACAATAAACGCATTTTGGCAGTTCACCTTAAGAGAAAACTCTGAAGTAATACATGTAAAGTGTTAATCTCCTCATTTTCTCTCTACAGCAGTGTAGTTAATGCTAGAAATTCCAGTTACCTGAGATATACTTCCAAATATTCCATTCTCCATTGCTGCCATGACCAAAATGTAAGATATGTTTGAAGATTACTCCTCAAATACATAGAATACTAAGAAGGTATTTCATTGACAGACGTGAATCCCACAAATGTCAGCAATTCGGATATCAACTAGACTCTTCTATCTTTCTCCTGACTGTGATATCTATATTAAGTGTTTGCTGTTTTGATGGCCATAGGGATCCAAATCAACGCATTTTGGCAGTATACCTAAAGAGAATCTCTGAGGAAATACATGTAAAGGGTAAACCTCCACATATCCTCTCTACAGCAGTGAAGTTTATACAATCTATACTAGTTGTCGGGAGATACTTGCAAATACATCATTCTCCATTGCTCAACTGGAAAAAAAGATGTATTTTAATGGAATATCTTCTTAATATTCAATGTCTTTGATTCAAATACATTGAATACTAAGAAATATTATATTGTCAGCCCTGACTCAGTAAACTCCCTGCACGTATGATATCATGTCAACTTGACTCTTCGCTCTTTTTCCTGATTATGATATCAGTATTTAACATTCGCTCTTTTGAAGTCGATAGGAGTCCCAACAAACGCATTTTGGCACTTCACCTAAAGAGAAACCTATGAAATAATACATGTAAATGGTAAACCTCAAACATCCTATCCACGGCCGTGAACTCAATGCAATCTATACTAGACACCGGGGAAAGACATGCAAGTACACCATTCTCCATTGCTCCGCTACGTAAAATGTAAGATGTATTTGGATGTAATGTCTAATTTGTATTCAGTGTACTTCGTAAAAATACATTGAATACTAAGAAGCTACTATACTGTCAGACTTGCCTCCCTAAACTGTCAGCAATTAGGCTATCATCTTCGCTCTTCTATCTTTTTCCTGATTCTGATATCAGTATAAAGCGTTTGCTCTTTTGATGTGCATAGGAATCACAATAAACGCATTTTGGCAGTTCACCTTAAGAGAAAACTCTGAAGTAATACATGTAAAGTGTTAATCTCCTCATATTCTCTCTACAGCAATGTATTTAATGCAAGAAATTCTAGTTACCTGAGATATACTTCCAAATATTCCATTCTACATTGCTGGCATGGCCAAATGTAAGATATGATTGAAGATTACTCCTCAAATACATAGAATACTGAGAAGGTGTTTTATTGACAGACGTGAATCCCAGAAATGTCAGCAATTCGGATATCAACTAGACTCTTCTATCTTTCTCCTGACTGTGATATCTGTATTAAGTGTCTGCTGTTTTGATGGCGATAGTGATCCAAATCAACGCATTTTAGCACTTCACCTAAAGAGAATCTCTGAAGAAACCCATGTAAAGGGAAAACCTCCACATATCCTCTCTACAGCAGTGAAGTTTATACAATCGATACTAGTTGTTCTGGCATTTCACCTAAAGAGAAACCTATGAAATAATACATGTAAATGGTAAACCACCACACATCCTATCTACCGCAGTGAACTCAATGCAATCTATACTCGACACCGGGGAAAGACTTGCAAGTACACCATTCTCCTTTGCACAGCTACCCAAAATGTGAGAGGTATTTGGATGTAATAGCTAATTTGTACTCAGTGTATTTCGTAAAAATACATTGAATATTACGAAGCTACTATGCTGTCAGCCTTGTCTCCCTAAACTCTCACCAATTACACTATAATCTTCGCTCTTCTGTCTTTCTCCTGATTCTGATATCAGTATAAAGCGTTTGCTCTTTTGATGCGCATAGAAATCACAATAAACGCATTTCGGCAGTTCACCTTAAGAGAAACCTCTGAAGTAGTACATGCAAAGTGTTAATCTCCTCAAATTCTCTTTACAGCAGTGTAGTTAATGCAAGAAATTCTAGTTACCTGAGATATACTTCCAAATATTCCATTCTACATTGCTGGCATGACCAAAATGTTAGATATGTTTGAAGATTACTCTTCAAATACATAGAATACCAGAATGTATTTCATTGTCAGACGTAATTCCCACAAACGTCAGCAATTCGGATATCAACTAGACTCTTCTATCTTTCTCCTGACTGTGATATCTGTATAAGTGTCTGCTGTTTTGATGGCGATAGTGATCCAAATCAACGCATTTTGACAGTATACCTAAAGAGAATCTCAGAAGAAATACATGTAAAGGGTAAACCTCCACATATCCTATCTACAGCAGTGAAGTTTACACAATCTATACTAGTTGTCGGGAGATACTTGCAAATACATCATTCTCCATTGCTCAACTGGAAAACAAGATGTATTTTAATGGAATATCTTCTTAATATTCAATGTCTTTGATTCAAATACATTGAATACTAAGAAATATTATATTGTCAGCCCTGACTCAGTAAACTCTCTGCACGTATGATATCATGTCAACTTGACTCTTCGCTCTTTTTCCTGATTATGATATCAGTATTTAACTTTCGCTCTTTTGAAGTCGATAGGAGTCCCAACAAACGCATTTTGGCACTTCACCTAAAGAGAAACCTATGAAATAATACATGTAAATGGTAAACCACCACACATCCTATCTACGGCAGTGAACTCAATGCAATCTATACTAGACACCGGGGAAAGACATGCAAGTACACCATTCTCCATTGCACAGCTACCCAAAATGTAAGATGTATTTGGATGTAATAGCTAATTTGTATTCAGTGCATTTCGTAAAAATACATTGAATATTACGAAGCTACTATACTGTCAGCCTTGTCTCCCTATACTCTCAACAATTACGCTACAATCTTCACTCTTCTGTCTTTCTCCTGATTCTGATATCAGTATAAAGCGTTTGCTCTTTTGATGCGCATAGGAATCACAATAAACGCATTTCGGCAGTTCACCTTAAGAGAAAACTCTGAAGTAATACATGCAAAGTGTTAATCTCCTCATATTCTCTTTACAGCAGTGTAATTAATGCAAGAAATTCTAGTTACCACAGATATACTTCCAAATATTCCATTCTACATTGCTGGCATGGTCAAAATGTTAGATATGTTTGAAGATTACTCTTCAAATACATAGAATACTAGAATGTATTTCATTGTCAGACGTAATTCCCACAAACGTCAGCAATTCGGATATCAACTAGACTCTTCTATCTTTTCCTGACTGTGATATCTGTAGTAAGTGTCTGCTGTTTTGATGGCGATAGTGATCCAAATCAACGCATTTTGGCACTTCACCTAAAGAGAAACCTATGAAATAATACACGTAAATGGTAAACCACACACATCCTATCTAGGGCCGTGAACTCAATGCAATCTATACTCGACACCGGGGAAAGACTTGCAAGTACACCATTCTCCATTGCTCCGCTACCCAAAATGTAAGATGTATATGGATGTAATGTCTAATTTGTATTCAGTGTATTTCGTAAAAATACATTGAATACTAAGAAGCTACTGTACTGTCAGCCTTGCGTCCCTAAAGTGTCAGCAATTATGCTATCATCTTCACTCTTCTATCTTTTTCCTGATTCTGATATCAGTATAAAGCGTTTGCTCTTTTGATGCACATAGGAATCACAATAAATGCATTTTGGCAGTTCACCTTAAGAGAAAACTCTGAAGTAATACATGCAAAGTGTTAATCTCCTCATATTCTCTTTACAGCAGTGTAGTTAATGCAAGAAATTCTAGTTACCTCAGATATACTTCCAAATATTCCATTCTACATTGCTGGCATGGCCAAAATGTAAGATATATTTGAAGATTACTCTTCAAATACATAGAATACGAGAATGTATTTCATTGTCAGACGTAACTCCCACAAATGTCAGCAATTCGGATATGAACTAGACTCTTCTATCTTTCTCCTGACTGTGATATCTGTGTAAAGTGTCTGCTGTTTTGATGGCGATAGTGATCCAAATCAACGCATTTTGGCAGTATACCTAAAGAGAATCTCTTCAGAAATACATGTAAAGGGTAAACCTCCACATATGCTATCTACAGCAGTGAAATTTACACAATCTATACTAGTTTTCGGGAGATACTTGCAAATACATCATTCTCCATTGCTCAACTGGAAAACAAGATGTATTTTAATGGAATATCTTCTTAATATTCAATGTCTTTGATTCAAATACATTGAATACTAAGAAATAATATACTGTTAGTCCTGACTCAGTAAACTGTCTGCACTTATGATATCATGTCAACTTGACTGTTCGCTCTTTTTCCTGATTATGTTATCAGTATTTAACTTTCGCTCTTTTGAAGTCGATAGGAGTCCCAACAAACGCATTTTGGCACTTCACCTTAAGAGAAACCTATGAAATAATACATGTAAATGGTAAACCATCACACATCCTGTCTACGGCAGTGAACTCAATGCAATCTATACTAGACACCGGGGAAAGACATGCAAGTACACCATTCTCCATTGCTCCGCTACCCAAAATGTAAGACGTATTTGGATGTAATATCTAATTTGTATTCAGTGTATTTCGTAAAAATACATTGAATACTAAGAAGCTACTATACTGTCAGCCTTGCCTCCCTAAACTGTCAGCAATTATGCTATCATCTTCGCTCTTCTAGCTTTCTCCTGATTGTGATATCAGTATAAAGCGTTTGCTCATTTGATGCGCATAGGAATCACAATAAACGCATTTCGGCAGTTCACCTTAAGAGAAAACTCTGAAGTAATACATGTAAAGTGTTAATCTCCTCATATTCTCTCTACAGCAGTGTAGTTAATGCAAGAAATTCTAGTTACCTGAGATATACTTCCAAATATTCCATTCTCCATTGCTGCCATGGCCAAAATGTAAGATATGTTGGAATATTACTCTTCAAATACATAGAATACTAGAAAGTATTTCATTGTCAGACGTAACTCCCACAAATGTCAGCAATTACGATATCAACTAGACACTTCTATCTTTCTCCTGACTGTGATATCTGCATTAAGTGTCTGCTGTTTTGATGGCGATACTGATCAAAATCAACGCATTTTGGCAGTATACCTAAAGAGAATCTCTGAAGAAATACATGTAAAGGGAAAACCTCCACATATCCTCTCTATAGCAGTGAAGTTTACACAATCTATACTAGTTGTCGGGAGATACTTGCAAATACATCATTCTCCATTGCTCAACTGGAAAAAAAGATGTATTTTAATGGAATATCTTCTTAATATTCTATGTCTTTGATTCAAATACATTGAATACTAAGAAATATTATATTGTCAGCCCTGACTCAGGAAACTGTCGGCACGTATGATATCATGTCAACTTGACTCTTCGCTCTTTTTCCTGATTGTGATATCAGTATTTAACTTTCGCTCTTTTGAAGTCGATAGGAGTACCAACAAACGCATTTTGGCACTTCACCTAAAGAGAAACCTATGAAATAATACATGTAAATGGTAAACCACCACACATCCTATCTACGGCAGTGAACTCATGCAATCTATACTAGACACCGGGGAAAGACATGCAAGTACACCATTCTCCATTGCACAGCTACCCAAAATATAAGATGTATTCAGATGTAATAGCTAATTTGTATTCAGTGTATTTCGTAAAAATACATTGAATACTAAGAAGCTACTATACTGTCAGCCTTGTCTCCCTAAACTCTCAGCAATTACGCTATAATCTTCGCTCTTCTATCTTTCTCCTGATTCTGATATCAGTATAAAGCGTTTGCTCTTTTGATGTGCATAGGAATCACAATAAACACATTTTGGCAGATCACCTTAAGAGAAAACTCTGAAGTAATACATGCAAAGTGTTATTCTCCTCATATTCTCTTTACAGCAGTGTAGTTAATGCAAGAAATTCCAGTTACCTGAGATATACTTCCAAATATTCCATTCTCCATTGCTGGCATGGCCAAAATGTAAGATATGTTTGAAGATTACTCTTCAAATACATAGAATACTAGAATGTATTTCATTGTCAGACGTAACTCCCACAAATGTCAGCAATTCGGATATCAACTAGACTCTTCTATCTTTCTCCTGACTGTGATATCTGTATTAAGTGTCTGCTGTTTTGATGGCGATAGTGATCCAAATCAACGCATTTTGGCACTTCACCTAAAGAGAAACCTATGAAATAATACATGTAAATGGTAAACCACACACATCCTATCTACGGCCGTGAACTCAATGCAATCTATACTAGACACCGGGGAAAGACTTGCAAGTACACCATTCTCCATTGCTCCGCTACCCAAAATGTAAGATGTATTTGGATGTAATGTCTAATTTGTATTCAGTGTATTTCGTAAAAATACATTGAATACTAAGAAGCTACTATACTGTCAGCCTTGCCTCCCTAAACTGTCAGCAATTATGCTATCATCTTCGCTCTTCTATCTTTTTCCTGATTCTGATATCAGTATAAAGCGTTTGCTCTTTTGATGCGCATAGGAATCACAATAAACGCATTTTGGCAGTTCACCTTAAGAGAAAACTCTGAAGTAATACATGTAAAGTGTTAATCTCCTCATTTTCTCTCTACAGCAGTGTAGTTAATGCTAGAAATTCCAGTTACCTGAGATATACTTCCAAATATTCCATTCTCCATTGCTGCCATGACCAAAATGTAAGATATGTTTGAAGATTACTCCTCAAATACATAGAATACTAAGAAGGTATTTCATTGACAGACGTGAATCCCACAAATGTCAGCAATTCGGATATCAACTAGACTCTTCTATCTTTCTCCTGACTGTGATATCTATATTAAGTGTTTGCTGTTTTGATGGCCATAGGGATCCAAATCAACGCATTTTGGCAGTATACCTAAAGAGAATCTCTGAGGAAATACATGTAAAGGGTAAACCTCCACATATCCTCTCTACAGCAGTGAAGTTTATACAATCTATACTAGTTGTCGGGAGATACTTGCAAATACATCATTCTCCATTGCTCAACTGGAAAAAAAGATGTATTTTAATGGAATATCTTCTTAATATTCAATGTCTTTGATTCAAATACATTGAATACTAAGAAATATTATATTGTCAGCCCTGACTCAGTAAACTGTCTGCACGTATGATATCATGTCAACTTGACTGTTCGCTCTTTTTCCTGATTATGTTATCAGTATTTAACTTTCGCTCTTTTGAAGTCGATAGGAGTCCCAACAAACGCATTTTGGCACTTCCCCTAAAGAGAAATCTATGAAATAATACATGTAAATGGTAAACCACCACACATCCTATCTACGGCCGTGAACTCAATGCAATCTCTAGTAGACACCGGGGATAGACATGCAAGTACACCATTCTCCATTGCACAGCTACCCAAAATGTAAGATGTATTTGGATGTAATAGCTAATTTGTATTCAGTGTATTCAGAGATCAAGAAATCCAGTAGACCTGAAAGTCAAACAGCTCTTGTCGGGATAGAACTCAGCAGATACCTAAATTCAAATAACAGCCCTGAGTAAAACAAGGCTAGAAAATAAAAGCCATCTTACTTATATTGGAGCTAGATACACATTTTTTAGATTGGCTGATGTCATGAGGAATGCCATTAAATTGGCATGGGTTTTGCAATCAAAAGTAATCCAGTCATTAAGTCTGTATGCCTCCACAAAGTACTAAATGGCAAGTTCATATCAATGCAACTGCCACTTGCAGGAAAGTGTCATGCCACCTGCAAGAAAGTGTCATGCCACCATCATCAGTGCATATGCTCCCATCATGATGAACCTGATGAAATAAAAAAAAAAATTTATGAAGATCTGGACCTTCATTACAGTGTAGCACAACAGAGTTGTAATCCTGTGTGATTTTAATGCCAAAGTAGGCACAGATTATCAGATGTGGTGGAAAGTCCTTGGGAGGAATATAGTTTGAAATTGCAACAGCAGTGGTCACTTACCACTGAAGACTTATGCATTTCATAATCTTCTCATTACCAACATTGTTTTTTATTTACCTAATTTCAACAAAATTTTGTGGATGCACTTGCATAAGCAGCACTGGTATTTAATAAACTATGCCATTGTAAAGAGAAGAGACAGACAGAATATGAGAGTGACTGAAGAGATATGGGCAATGGACTAGTCATAGATTTATCTCTAAACATTCTCATTTAAGAAAAGCAATGGACCCAGGGCAAGATGAATTTCAGGAGACTCAACATCAGCAGATTAGAGTACTACTCTGTGTGTGAACAGTTTGCTAGTGCCATGAAGGGAAAGCTGAGTCAGCAAACGGCAACAGTGGAACAGAAAAAAAGTGGGCATCTTTCAGAGACTTTTCGCACAACAATTCACCTACTTTTCTGATTCAGATCACTCTCAGACATCAGAATTGGTTTGCCAAAATGATGAGGATATTCAGAAGTTGATAAAAAACCAAAACAAACAAATACAAAAGCCCCAAGAACTGCACAGGGCTTAACAGTAGGATAGTTCATCTGCCTCTAAAAAGGTTGCATTAAGTCCTTCAAAAACAGAATGCAAGAGAAGCTTAGAGAAATGCAATATTCTTGTTTCAGTAAGAAGACACATGACATTCAGTTAGCAATAATCCAAAGTGCTTCTAAAATGCCCTGAAGACTATTTATGGACTGTGGTGCATCTCAAATACTCATCACTGATAGAGCCACTCTGAAAGGGATAAGGACACAATCTTGGAGAAATAGACTAGACACTTCCATCCTGTTCTCAACAGACTGTTGTCAATCAATGCTGAAGCCATTGACCTTATACCTCAGATTGAAGTTATTCCCTTTCTTGCTGAACTTCCAATTGGAGAAGTTCTGAATGTCATTAAACTCCTCTTGTGCAATAAAGCCCCTGATGCTGATTGCATTCCAGCAGAGATTTATAAGACCAGGAGTCCAGTGCTCATACAAAAGCTGATGGGAGTCTTCTGGGTTATATGGCAAGGGGATATTATACCCCAGGAGATCAAGAATACTTCCATCATTCATCTCTATAAAGGAAAGGGAAACAGGTTGTCTTATGACAATCACAGAAGTGATCTCTCTCTTACTTATCTTATCATTACTGGCGAGACTGTTGCTAGGGTTCTCCTTAACTGGCTGATCCTTCACCTGAAAGATGATTATCTCCTGTAAAGCCAGAGTGACTACAGAAAGGACTGAGGAATGTCAAAATGGTGTTTGCTGATCAACAACTCCAGGGTAAATTCCCGGAGCAGAATAGAGGTCTTTACACAGCATTCATTGACCTGACCAAGGCCTTTGATACAGTCAGTCATGAGGGCTTGTGGAAGGTAATGGAAAAATTTGATTGTCCAGAGAAGTTTATCAGTATTGTACACCAGTATCCTGATGGCATGTCTGCATAGTTCTGGATAATGGGCAATGCTGTCATGCTTTGCCAGTCACCAGTGAAGTAAAACATGGCTGTGGGCTTTCATCCATGCTTTTTAGCATGATATTTTTAGTGATATTATTGAATACCTTCAATGAGGATGAAAATACCATCAAGGTGAGTTGCCACACTGATATAAATTATTTAACTTAAAAAAGGCTAAAAACCAAGGCTGAAAGTGAAGAGTTGGCGCATGATTTTTTGTTTGCAGATGATTGTGCACTCAATCCAGCCTTTGAGGCTGAGATACAACAGATTATGTTTCAATTCCCTGCTGCTTGTGTTAATTTTGGCCAGGCAACACTAAGAAAACAGTTTCCATACTAGCATTCATCATCTATACAAGAAATTGTTGGTTACAGCAAATGAAAAAATTTTGAATACTGTGTATAAGCTCATTTACCTTGGCAGTATACTTTCCAGGGATATCTACATAAATGATGAAGCTGATACCCACATTTACAGAGTGGCTTAGTGTTTGGGGGGCTCTGAAAGAAAGTATAGGAAAGATGAGATATTAGGTGGCCTATCAAACTGAAGGTATAAAAAAACCATTATGCTGTCTTCATTGTTGTATGCCCATGAAATCTGGACAGTGTATTACTGCCATGCCAGAAAATTGAATCACTTTCAATTCAATTGGCTTAGGAAGATTCTGAAGATTACCTGGCAAATGAAGTACCAGGCACTGAGATCCTTTCTTGAGCTAAACTGCCAAGTATCCAAATTCTGCTGCAGCTCTGATGGGTTGTAGTCAGAATGTGAAATGCACATTTCCCTGAAAGACTATTTTTCCAGAGAACTTGCAAAAGGCAATTGCTCATGAGGGAGGAGCCAAGATGGTGGAGCAGAAAGACTCATGTATGCTAGCTCCGAACCCACATCCCATAAATATCCTATAAAAAGAACTCCCCACAAATTCTGGAGCACTGCAAGCCATGCAGAAACACAACGGAAGAGATTTCCATTCCAGAGAGCCCTGGAAAGCTGTCTCTAGGGGTCCGTTGCGCACTGGAAAGAGGAGTCCACCCCTGTGCTGCCCTGGCCATACGGCCCCAGAGGAGCAGATTGGAGCAAGCTTCAGTGACGGAATCTCCAGCGGCCACGAAGGTCCCTCTACCCACAGGCACTACAGGTCAGTGAGAGAGACTTCTGGGCTGGCTGAGAGGGGAGCGGGGTGTCTCTGTAACTCAGGCCCCCTCAGGAGGCAGCAGCAGAGGCAGTGGCAGCCTAGAACTCCCGGAGCAGTCAGGGGTTCAGGTCCATTACCAAAGGTCTGTGCATAAATCCCCCTGAGGGACCTGAGCCTGGGAGTCGACCCTGCCCCCACCTGAGCACTAGAACTTAAGCTCACATTGAATAGCAGCCCTGCCCGTTGCTGAAAGCCCTGAGGCTGGGGAGCAGCATTTGAATCTCAGACCCCAAGCACTAGCTGGGCGGATCTAGGCGGGGGTGCAGAGGAATCTCAGAAGTCAAGTAACTGGCTGGGAAAGTGCCCAGAAAAGGGAAGAAAAATAAGACCATAGAAAGCTACTTTCTTGGGGGACAGATGTTCCCACCTTTCATTTCTGATGACAAGGAAAATTCTTACCATCAGGGAAAGATGTGGAGGTCAGGGTCTCTGTATCCCAGACATCCGAGGTGGATGTCTGGTGGGCTCAGGTCATGGAAGAGCTCAAAAAAGATTTTGAAAATCAACTTAGACAGGTGGAGGAAAAACTGGGAAGAGAAATGAGAGAGATGCAAGAAAAGCATGAAAAACAGGTCAATACCTTGGTAAAGGAGACCCAAAAAAATGCTGAGGAAAATAAGACCTTGAAAAATAGGCTCCCTCAATTGGCAAAAGAGGTTCAAAAAGTGAATGAGGAGAAGAATGCTTTCAAAAGCAGAATTAGCCAAATGGAGAAAGAGGTTCAAAAGCTCACTGA
Organism: Bettongia penicillata ogilbyi; assembly: GCA_023548195.1. NCBI lineage: Eukaryota > Metazoa > Chordata > Mammalia > Diprotodontia > Potoroidae > Bettongia > Bettongia penicillata. The sequence continues at coordinate 19,214,563 of JAJHZJ010000090.1, read as the reverse complement.
AGAGAATAGTTCTCTCAAAATTAGAATGGAACAGATGGAGGCTAATGACTTTATGAGAAACCAAGAAATCACCAAACAAAACCAAAAGAATGAAAAAATGGAAGATAATGTGAAATATCTCATGGGAAAAACAACTGACCTGGAAAATAGATCCAGGAGAGACAATTTAAAAATTATGGGACTACCTGAAAGTCATGATCAAAAAAAGAGCCTAGACATCATCTTCCATGAAATTATCAAGGAAAACTGTCCTGAAATTCTAGAACCACAGGGCAAAATAAATATTGAAGGAATCCATCGATCACCACCTGAAAGAGATCCAAAAAGAGAAACTCCTAGGAACATTATGGCCAAATTCCAGAATTCCCAGGTCAAGGAGAAAATATTGCAAGCAGCTAGAAAGAAACAATTCTAGTATTGTGGAAATACAATCAGGATAACTGAAGATCTAGTAGCTTCTCCATTAAGGGATTGAAGGGCATGGAATAGGATATTCCAGAAGTCAAAGGAACTAGGACTCAAACCAAGAATCACTTACCCAGCAAAACTGAGTATAATACTTCAGGGGAAAATGTGGTCTTTCAATGAAACAGAGGACTTTCAAGCATTCTTGATGAAAAGACCAGAGCTGAAAAGAAAATTTGACTTTGAAACACAAGAATGAGAAGAAACATGAAAAAGTAAACAGCAAAGAGAAGTCATAAGGGACTTATCAAAGGTGAACTGTTTACATTCCTACATGGAAAGACAATATTTGTAAATCTTAAAACTTTTCAGTATCTGAGTCCCAGTATCTGGGACCACACACACACACACACACGTACACACGTGCGTGCGCACACACATACACACATGCACACACATACAGAGAGAGAGCACAGAGTGAATTGAATAGGATGGGACCATATCTTAAAAGAAATTAAGGTAAACGGTGAGAGAGAGATGTAGTGGGAAGAGAGAGCGTGAAATGAAATGGGGTAAATTATCTCTCATTCAAGAGGCAAGCAGGAGATTTTTTAGTGGAGGGAAGAAAGAGGAGAGATGAGAAAAAAACATGAAGTTTACCCTCATCACATTTGACTAAAGGAAGGAATAAAATGCACACTCATTTTGGTATGAAAACCTATCTTACAATACAGGAAAGTGGGGGAGAAGGAGATAAGCAGGGTTGGGGGGATGATGGAAGGGAGAGCAATGGGAGGAGGGAGCAATTTGAAGTCAATACTCAGGGAGGGACAGGATCAAAAGACAGAATAGAAACAATGGGGGGCAGGATAGGGTGGAGGGAAATATAGTTAATCTTATACACAACATGACTATTACGGAAGTCATTTGCAAAACTACACAGGTATGGCCTATATTGAATTGCCTGCCTTCTCAAAGGTAATGGGGAGGGAGGGATGGGGAGAATTTGGAACTCAAAGTTTTAGGAACAACTGTTTAGTATTGTTCTTGTTACTAGGAAATAAGAAATACAGTTAATGGGGAATAGAAAGTCATCTGGCCCTACAGGACAAAAGAGAAGATGGGGACAAGAGAAGGGAGGGAGGACAGAAGAGAAGGCAGATTGGTGATAGGGGAAATTAGAGTGCTTGGTATATTGGCGTTGGGGTAGGGGACAAATGGGGAGAAAATTTGGAACCCAAAATTTTGTGAAAATGAATGTAAAAAGTTAAATAAAGAAATTTGTATTAATTTCCTGGCCCCCCCAAAAAATAAAAAAAAATAAAAATAAAAAAAGGCAATTGCTCACACAGAGGTCAGAAGAAGCAGCGCAAAGACACTTCAAGGTCTCTCTGAATAACTCTAGTCTCAATTGTGAGAAATGAAAGAAACTTAGCATGCTCACATTGAAGAAGGCACTATGCTCCATGAGCAAAGCAGAATCACAGTAGCCCAAAGGAAAAAAGGAGGTGCACACACTTAAAGACACCTCCATCCCAAATTTCCAAAGGAATTATTTGTGCCCAACCTACAGCAGAACCTTCTGATATCAAATTGGACTGACCAGCCACAATCACACATGGTGTACATTGACTCTAACATTGTGATGCTGTTGGTCCTCTTCAGGGAAGGATAAACAAGATGTGAAATTAATTATCCTTGGCAACAGATTAGATGGAAGTGGTGACATATAGTAAGGATTCCTTGTGCATCTGTGGGACTGGGTGTTTCCTTCTACAGGAATAGAGAAGACAGCAAAAGGGCAGAGGTTAGGAAGAGAGATAGTGAATTTGTGGATATGTTTAGTTTCAGATATTTATTGGATGTCCAGTTTGAGATATCTAAAAGGCAATTCAAGATTTGAGACGGAGTTCAGCAGCCACCTCCTGCCATGTGACTATCCCTGTGACTCTTCTGGTATTATCCAGAAATTTTTGTATACATTATACACACACACACACACACACATACTGAAAAATACATGATATTGAAGATCTAAGACGAGCTTCACTCCCAGATGTCTCAATTCCTCATTCAAGAAGTATGATGTTATGGGAGATAGTCTGTTCTTTGAATAATACCTGGAGGAGTTGTTTCTAGTACAGGGAAAGTAGAACAGTAACAAGGTGGTTGTAGTAAGTCTAGATGGGATATGTAGATTAATTTTATAGCTATACATTGCTCATTACTTTTTGTTTAGAGGCAGCATATTTTGTGTTTTATACTGAGAAATAGTTTACTCAACCACCTCCTGCCATGTGACTTTATTCCAGTGGCTCTTTGGGATTATCTAGAAATTCCTGCATATGTATCTGTGCTTTTGTTTATGTGCTTCAAGCTTGTCCTAGGCAAAATTTGGAATATTGAGTAATCCATTGTATTGAAGTCTTACCAAAGAAGACTAAACCCTCTTAATATCTTAGCTCACATTTGATTTTTCCTCTTGGAACAAGAGCAAGGGCAAATACATTTGTTGCTGGAATTCTGACGATACTTCTCCCCCCTGGCTAAGTAAGATAAGGTACTTTCTAATTATTTAGTTTCAGGTTCTGACTGTAATCATTTCAGCACAATCTAGCAGAGAATCAAATCATGTTTTGACTGACTAATCTATCAAGCAAAATAGAGTCAAAATTCAATGAAGGTTACACTTTGCATATAGTAGTTATGTTTTTCTAGTGCGCAATATAAAATACTATCAAAAAGTTATCTGAAGACATTTGCAACTTATTTTTTATTGCTTATTTGGAATGAAAGCTAAAACTATTTTCTCCTTTTTGTTTATAGTGAGAACTTAATTGTCTTTATGAATTTTGAACTAATTTAATGCTATTCAAAGGAAATTTTAATTCTAATTCTCTTTCCTTACAGATGCTGTCTAGGTATAAATTTCACAGCTTTGTGTACAGTCCACATGGATTTTGTAGCAGCCAATTGAAATGTTAACTGATCCTTGTATAGATTACAGACAATGAATAGAAAACATGGAAGAGAAAATATTATCTGGGAAATTGTCTACACTAGAGGATCCAAAAATACTAATAAATTAATGTACTCAGACAAATCAATTATAGATTATTTTAATTTGTCAAAGGCCATTTCAATTGGACCATGAAGATTTGTCATATAATTAGTTCTTATAGATAAATGAAACAAATTGTACTAATTAAAAATTACAAAGATCAATATGGCCTAGTAGAAAGAATTAGACTTGAGTTCTAGTTCTAGGTTTGATATTAGGAATCAGGATGAACAATTTAAATTATAAGATTGAGGGCTAGATGCACAAAATTATCTAGCCCAGATGTGTCAAGCTCACCTCTGAAAAGATAGAATGTATTTGGGACATGTTTAATAATATGAATAAAAATACAGCACAACATAGATAATACTATTTTGTGGTTTTCTAAGTCAATATGTGACTACAGGAATGTCTTCTTATTTGAGTATGATACTACTGCTCTAGTACAACTTCTCTCATTTTGTAAATGAGAGAACCAAGACTCTGATTTTAGAATAGAATTTATCACTTATATGGCCAGAAAGTGGTAGAGCTAGGATAACTAATCTTACATTAAATTATTTGCATTATGACTTTCTAACTGTAGGCAAAACAATGGCATATTAGCTGTCACTTCCACTTCAACCATACTTCTCTATAGAGGTGTGCTGGAACTAGCCCTGTTACGTATACTTGTCCCACTCTGTGTTCTCTTTCCATTGTGCATTCTATAATGCCCATTTATTGTTTAAAAAAAACTTACTTTTGTCTTATAACACTTCTTCTTGCACTCACTGCCATCTCAGACATTCCTGATTCCATATTACTCCCCAAAGGTTCTTCACTTCCTTCATGTACACTTCCTGATCCAGATCTGGGTACGTATTATCTTGTGACAGAAGTTATGCTATGAACCCACCTGCCTCACAAGTTGTCTTCTTCAACTCAGTCTTTGGCTTTACATTTAGAGAATTAACTATTCATTTTAATATCCCCTCAAAAACCAAATTCATCACCCTCAACTTCTAGCTATATGCTTTTACTGAGCTTTCTTTTTGGTCACTAATCTTTCACTGCATTGATGCAGAAGCCTGAATTTTCTTCTTCATCATAACTTTTCTTCCTTTTATCTCTTCATGTATGTCATACTGACTAAATATATTCCTCCTGTCATTCTATTCATCTTTGCTTTCCCAAAGTTATCTTCTATTTTGGGCTTTCTTTCTTTTCCTCAGTTAGCCAGATCATCAGTCAACAAGTATTTATTTTTTCCACAAACTAATTTAATTTTATTTATTTTTAAATGGTATCTTCCTTTTCTAGTTAAATGTAAGGAAAAGTTTGACATTGATTTAAAGAAATGCTTGAGTTCCAAATTTTTCTTCCTCCATTAAGCCCAGCTTAAAATGGTAAGCCATTTGATATACGTTGTATATAATATGTATATAATATACCTATACATATATTATATATATCTTGAAATGCATATTTCCATGTTAATCATAGTTTCAAGAAGAAACAGACCAAAATAAAAAATTAAAGTGATAACAGTATGTTTTGATTTACATTCAGACTCCATTAGTTCTTTCTCTGGGTGTGGACAGCATTTTCAATCATGAATCCTTTGGAATTGTCTTGGAATATTGCATTGCTGAGAAGACCTAAGTCATTCATAGTTAACCATCACACAATCAATGCTGCTGTCTTTGTGTACAATGTTCTCCTGGTTCTGCTCAATTCACTCATCATCAGTTCATGTAAATCTTTTATTTTTTTTTCTGAAATCTCTCTGCTCATTATTTCTTATAGCACAATAGTACTCCATTAAATTCTTATGCCATAACTTGTTCAACCGTTCCCCAATTTCTGAGCATCCTCTCGATTTCTAATTCTTTGCCACCAGAAAATGAGCTGCTATAAATATTTTTGTATATGTAGGTCCTTTTCCCTTTTTATGATTTCTTTGGGATATATACCTAGTAGTGGCATTATTGGATCAAAGGTTGTGCATAGTTTGATTGCCCTTTGGGCATTGTTCCAAATTGCTCCCCAGAATGGTTGGATCAGCTTACAACTCCATGAACTGTAGTTTCCCTATTTTCCCACATCCTCTCCAACATTTGTCAATTTCCTTTTTTGTCATATTAGTCAATCTGATAAGTGTTAGGTAGTACTTCAGAGTTGTTTTAATTTGCGTTTCTCTAATTAGTAGTGATTTAAAGCATTTTGGATAAGACTATAGACAGCTTTGATTTCGTCATCTGAACAATTCCTGCTCATATCCTTTGACTATTTGTTAACTGGGGAATGACTTGTATTCTTATAAATTTGACTCAGTTCTTTTTATTTCAGAAATGAGGCCTTTATCAGACATACTTGCTATAAAAATTATTTTTTCTGCTTTCCTTCTAATCTTGCTTGAATTGATTTGGTTTGTGTAAAACCTTTTTGAATTTAATAGAATCAAAATTATCCATTTTGCTTCTTGTAATGCTCTATAATCCCTTGTTTCGTAAAACAAAATATTCCACTTTTCGTAGATCTGACAGATAAATTATTCCTCACTCTCCTAATTTGCTTATGGTATTACCTTTTATATCTAAATCATATGTCTATTTTGATCTTATCTTTCTATATGGTATGAGATATGTGTGTCTGTACCTAGTTTCCTCCATACTATTTTACACTTTTCCGTCAGTTTTTATCAAATAATGAGGTCTCATTTCAGAAGCTGAGGTTTTTGACTAGATTACTATGGTCATTTACTACTGTGTCTTGCACACCTAATCTATTCCACTGATCTACCATTCTATTAGTCAGTAAAAGACAGTTTTGATAATTGTCACTCTATAATATAGTTTGATATCTAGTAGAGCTAGGTCACCATCCTTTGCATTAAAAAAATTAATTCCCTTTAATATTCTTGAACTTTTCCAACAGCTTTTATTAGTATTCATTACCTCTCAGACACTAAGTGCTAGGAATACAGAAATTAAAGGAAGGAAAATGAAAGCACTAAAAACAAATAAAGCAAAACAAAGCAAAAATGCAAAAGAAAGATCCTGCCCTGAGAAAGCTCACATCACAATGGGATAAATATACATGAAAGTAACCAAGTACTTACAGGATATAGGGTTGGTTGGTTATAATCCTTCATTCTCCAAGAGGACCAAAATGACATCACCATGATAAAATGAAGTTTCAGTGTGATAGACTGTGGCTCATCAGACCAATATGAGCTCAGAATGCTCTACCACAGGTTGGACACAGATAGTCTGTGCGAATATTTGGGATTGATGCTCCAAATTTGCACATCCTACATTTACTTTGTGCTGTCTCAATTCTGCTTTGCTAATAGAGTACAGTCCCTTTTCTGATGTGGGCATGCTATGCTGAGTGGTGCTGTGCCAGTGTCTCCCATATTGCACAGTCAAATCTAAAATTCTTGAGAGAGACAACACAATGGCTATGTAGACCTTCAATCTGAGTAGTCAGTCTAATACCTCTTCTGTCCCAAATTTTTCTTCAGACCCTCCCAAACACTGAGCTCACTCTGGCAATGTGTGCCCTAACCTCATTGTCAACATATACATCCGTGGAAACTACACTACCAAGATAAATGAACTTATTCACAGCATCCAAAACTTCTCCATTTGATATACTTGATGGTTCCATGTATGGATGGTGAGGTGGTGTCTGATGGAGCACCTGTGTTTTCTTGGTGTTAATTATTAGGCCAAAATTAGCACAGACAGCAGAAAAATGATCCATACTTTATTGAATCTCAGCTTCAGAGACTGCATTAAGTGCACAATCACCTGCAAACAGAAAGTCATGCACCAACACTCCCTCCACTTTGGTCTTGGCTTGTAACATTTTCAAATTGAACTTACTGTCAGTACAGTGGTTGACTTTGATTCTATGTCCATCCTCATTGAAAGCATTTGACAACATGTTGGAAAACATCATGCTAAAAAGCATGGGAGCAAACACACAACCGTGTTTCACTCCATTGGTGACTGGAAAGGCATGAGAGCATCGTCCACTATCCAGAATCCAGGCAAACATGCTATCATGAAATTGACATACAATACTGATGAGCTTCTCTGGGAAACCAAATTTTGACATAATTTTCCATAAGCCCTCACTACTAGAAGTGTCAAAGACCTTGGTCAGATCTATAAATGTTGTGTATAGACCTCTTTTTTGTTCCAGGCATTTCTTTTGCAGTTGTCAGGCAGGAAATACCATATCAACTGTTCCTTGACCCTTTCTGAGGTGACACTGGCTCTCAGGTATATGACCCTCTTCCAGGTGAAGGATCAGCCTACTAAGTTGGACTCTAGCAAGAATTATAATTCTGGGTGACTTTAATGCTAGAGTAGGCTCAGACTACCAGACTTGGTAGGGAGTCCTACGGAAGAAAGAAGTTGGAAACAGCAACAGCAATGATTGTTTACTGCAGAAGACATGTGCATCTCATGAACTCATCACAAACATTATTTTCAATTTACCTAAATGCAGTGAAACTTCATGGATGCACCCTTGCACAAACATTGGCATCTAATACACTATGTGATTGTAAAAAGAAGAGACAGACAAGATGTGAGAGTGACAAAGGCAATGTGTGGTGCAGAGTGCCGCACTGATCATAGACTTATCCTTTCAAACCTAAATATCTGCATTCATCAAACGTGCTGCCCCCAAAGCAAAATGACTACCAGAAGAATTAATGTCAACAAATTAGAACTCTTCTCTGAGCTTGAATAGTTTGTTGCTAACTTGGAAGGAAAGTTGAGCCAACACACAGTTGGCAATAGTGGAGCAGAACAGGGGTAGGCACCTTTCGGAGATTTAGTGTACAACACTGCATTTGCTTATCTGGATCAGAACACTCAAAAACACAAAGACTGGTTTGATGAAAAAAATGGGGAAATTCAGAAGTTCATAAATGAAAAATGGGAACTCCACAAGATTTACCAACAGGATAGTTTGACCACTTCTAAGAAGGCAGCATTTAATTTCATGAAAAACAAAGTACAAGCAAAATTTCGATAGACACATGATTCTTGGCTCAGTAAGAAGGCAGATGAAATTCATTTTTATGCTGCTAGTAACAATCCAAAGGGCTTTTATGATTCCCTGATAGCTAGTTATGGAACAAAGACTTGTGGTGCATCACAACCACTCAGTGCTGATGGAGTTACATTGATTAGTGATAAAAATTTGATCCTAGACAGATACGTTGAACACTTCCATAGTGTTCTCCATGACCATCATCAATCAACTCTGAGGCCATTAACCATTTATCTCAGCTTGAAGTCAATCCTTGCTCAACTGAACTTCCAACTGAAGAAGAGATTTTGAGGACCATTAGGTTCCTTTCATGTGGGAAAGCACCTGGTGCTGATTCTATTCCAGCTGAGATTTACAAGGTAGGCGGACCATTGCTTATATAAAAGCTGACTGAAATTTTCCAGGTTATATAGCAAGGAGAGGTTATCCCCAGGAGTTCAAGAATGCCTCCTTTGTCCATCTCTGTAAAGGTAAATGGAATAGACTGCCCTGTGACAATCACAGGCGGGGGGGTTTCTCTCAGTTATTGCTGGCAAAATTCTCGCTACAGAAGATATACAGAACAAAAGGACAGTAATCTCACAAGGGAAAGTTATAGAATCTGGGAGCAATTGAAGAGACTTCCCACAGAAGATGGTTATTTAGGTTAGTCTTGAGGGAAGGCTGGAAATCTGAGGACATTTTAGACATTGTATCATATAATCAGTGAAAAGGCATGGGGATTAGAGACAGAATATTGTGATTATTTAAATATTTCAATATCATAAAGGAAGTTGCAGGTGACATACAAGAATGGACAAAAAAAGTTTGCAAAAATTAGAAAAAAGGTGACCTTTTAAATGTTATTTGTTGAGGAAAATATGGTATTAATACATATACTATAGAAAGAAAGCAGGGAATGGAAAATTATAAAGCAATATCCCTAATGAACATAGATGCACAAGATTTAGATAAACTATTTGCAAGGAAGCTACAATGAAAAACAAGAAAGATTATGAACTATGAGCAATTTAGGTTTTATCAGAAATATAGAATTGGTTAAACAAAATTAAAAATATATATTTAATAAATATAAATCATAGTAATAAAATAAATAATGAAAGTGTGCATGGTTATAGCAATAGATGTTGAAAAGATTTTTGTCAAAATTTAATACCATGATTTTTACCTCCTTAATTATATTTGAAGAATGAAATGATTGATGTAATTCACAAATGTTTATGTTCATATCCTTTGACCATTTGTGATGGAATACTACTGTACTATAAGAAAAGATGACCTCAACAACCTTAGAAAAACATGGAAAGGCACACAAAAAAATGAAGAGTGAAATAAGCAGAAACAAGAGAACACTACATACAGTAACAGCAATATTGCTTTTAGCATGACTGAACATGAGTCATATTGACTATAACAATATTTAAATTAATTATAAAGAACATATGAAGAAACACTATCTGCATCCAGAGAAAGAAGAAAAAAGTAGAAGTATTTATAAGAAAATTTCCACATATACACACACATGAATGTGTGTATACTTTCATCAAATATTAATTATTATTAATGAAATGTATATTATATATTTTGCATATATATTTATTAAATTATTTTATTTGTTTCCAGTGTTCTACAACCACTTTATATATCTTAGATCTTTTCCCCCTCATCCCCTCCACTTTCTCCCTCCCACTACCTCCCTGAGACAATGTACAATCTTCCATAGGTTCTACACATATATTCCTATTAAATACATTTCCACTGTAGTCATGTTGCATACAAGAATTAAAATGAATGAGAGAAAACATAAAACAAAGCAAAACATAATACAAAAGCAAATGGTCTGCTTCATTCTGCAATCCAATTCCATAGTTCTTTCTCTGGACATGGAAGATGTTTTGCCTTGAATCCATTGGGAATTTTTTAAGTCTTTGCATTGCAATGATGTACTTTACCAGAAAAATTCATCACACACTGTGGTTGATGCTGTGTACACAGAACATCAGTTCACATAAGTCTTTCCAGGCCTCTGAATTCTTCCTGTTAATCGTTATAGCACAGTAGTACTCCATTACATTCATACACCACAACTTGCTCAGCTATTCCTCAATTGATGGGCATCCCCTTGATTTCCAGTTTTAGGCCACCACAAAGAGAGCTGCTATAAATATTTTTGTATATGTGGGGCCCTTTCCCATTTCTATCTCTTTAGCACACAGTCCCAAAAGTAATATTGCTGAGTCAAAGGGTATGCACATTTTTGTAGCCCTTTGGGCATAGTTCCAAATTGCTCTCCAGAATGGTCAGACAGCTCCAACAATGAATTAGTGTTCCAATTTTTCCACATCTTCTCCAACATTTATCATTTGCCTGTATTGTCATGTTAACCAATCTGAGAAGTGTGATGTGGTATCTCAGAATCGTTTTGATTTGCATCCTTCTAATCAATAGGGATTCAGAGCATTTTTTCACATGACTATAGTAACTTTAACTTCTTCCTCTGAAAACTGCCTATTCATATCCTATGACCATGATCTATTGAGGAATGGCTTGTTTTCTTGTACATTTGACTAAGTTCTCTGTATATTTTAGAAATGAGGCCTTTTCACAGACACAAGTTATAAAAATTATTTTTCAATTTTCTACTTCCCTCCTAATCTTGGTTGCATTGGGTTTGGTTGTGCAAAAACTTTTCAATTTAGTCTAATAAAAATTATCCATTTTGCATTTCACAATGCTCTCTATCTCTTGTTTGGTCATAAATTTCTGAGAAATACACTATTCCTTGTTCCCCTAATTTGTTTACAGTATCAATATTTATACCTAGATCATGGACCCATTTGGACTTTATTCTTGTGTACAGTGTCAGGCATTGGGCTATGCCAAGTTTCTGCCACACTGCTATCCAGTTTTCCCAGAATTTTTTTTTCAAATGGTGAGTTCTTATCTCAGAAGCTGGGATCCTTGTGTTTATCAAAGAGTAGATTGCTATATTCATTGACTTCTGTGTCTTGAGTACTTGTTCCACTGGTCTACCCCTCTGTTACTTAACCAGTGCCAAGTGGTTTTGATGATTTCTGCTTTATAACACAATTTGAGATCTGGTAGGGCTAGGCCAATTTCCCTGGCATTTCTTTTCATTAGTTCCCTTAACACTGAGGAGATTTTATTCTTCCTGAAGAATTTTCATATTATTTTTTCTTGCTCTAGAATATAATTATCTGGTAGTTTAATTGGTATTTCACTGAATAAGTAAATTAATTTAGGTAGAATTGTCATTTTTATTATATTAGCTTGGCTTACCCATGAGCAACTGATGTTTTTCCACTTACTTAAATCTGACTTTATTTGTGCCAAAAGAGTTTTGTGGGCAGTGGAGACAAGATGGCTGAGTGAGAACAGCTACTCACCTAAGCACTAAGACAAAATTATTTCAGATGTCTCTAAAAAGAGAATCTGACCAAATTTTGAAGGGGCAGAATACAATAGGAGATAGACTGTGGCAGATTCACAGCCCAGGATAGCCTGGAAGTTCAACAGGAAGGATCTTGTTCCTTGGGGGTGGTAGGGAATATAGTGCATAGAGTAGCATGTCCCTGCTGTGGTGGGGCCAATCAGGAAAACCCTTGAGTGGTCTGAGGCAGTGGCAAAATGGCAGAATCTCAAGGAAAATAGATCAGGATGGCAGTTCAGTGGAATTGAACAAGTGAAAGCTGTGGAATCCCAGGTAGCTGCAGCACTGGCACCTGAGACTATCAGTCCTCAGATTATATGTCTGTAAGTCAGCTACTTGCACTTCCAGGAGACAAAATGACAGAGTGATTGGTAAATGCTCTCTCCCTTTACCCTTGTTGACCTTGAAAGAACCATTAAATATTTCCACAGAAAAATCCTGGAACAGTGGGATCAGCAGAAGGGACAAACAGTCTCATAGCACTTGAGGCTAGGAAAATCGCTAAGGAGGATTCCTCTTGTTGTGGCAAAGGGCCACAACTGTCTCAGACAGCCCCACATCAGCGAATTAGGAGGAGATCTGGAGCTCCAGAGGAGGGGAGTCTTGCAACCACCAACACCAGGATCCCAGGTGTGCCTCAGCAATCCAGAGGAAATGGGAAAACACTAGGATAGTCAGGATCACCAACCACTGAGCTTGCCTTTGCTCTAGTTCAGCTGAGGAGATCTCCCATGACTGGACCACCTCTTCCCCACACTTAATCCACTAGCTCCAGGACTAATCCAGGGAAACAAAAAACAAACAAACAAACAAAAAAAGAATTTTCCTGACTTCTGCTTTGTCACACCAGCCAGCTCAGTACAAGACTCTTTAGCTTCTACCTGAAAGGACCAGAGGCCACAATACACAAAGCTTTATCATCATAAGTAAGAAGCAAAGCAGAAAAGAAAAGAGTATAGGATCTTTCTATGGGGACAAGAACCATATCATGAATCCCTAAATGTCGGCATTGAGACTGTACTCCCATCTGAATCTTCAGAAGGGACTATGAACTGGTCACATGGACAAAGAGCACTCTTGGAAGAGCTGAAGAAGGAAATAGAAGAAAAACTGTCCAATGATTTTAAAAGTATTAAAAAAGAATTCGGTGAAGAGAACAACTCTTTAGAAAGGAAAATTGGACAAATGGAAAAGGAAGTACAAAAACTAACTGCAGAAAATAATTTCTTAAAAGGAATAATTGGACAGATGGAAAAGAAGATGCAAAAGTTAAGAAAACAACTTGTAAAAATTAGAATTGGGCAAGTAGAAGCTAATGACCCAATGAGACATCAAGAATCAGTCAAACAAAATCTAAAGAATAAAAAATTAGAAGAAAATATAAAATATCAAATTGAAAAACAAATGACCTTGAAAATAGATCCAGGAAAGAAAATCTAAGAATTATTGGTCTATCAGAAAGCCATGATAAAAAAGAGCCTCTACAACATCTTCCAAGGAACTACCAAGGAAAGCTGCCTAGAAGTCTTAGATCCAGAGAGTGAAATAGACATCAAAAGAATCCACTGTTCACTTCCTGAAAGGGATCCCAAACTAAAAACATTAAGAAATATCATCGCAAAATTCCAGAACTATCAAGTGAAGGAGAAAATAATACAAACATCCAGAAAGAAACCATCCAGATACCAAGGAGCTACTATCAGGATCACACAGGACTTTGTAGCTTCTACATTAAAAGATCAAAGGAATTGAAATCTGATATTCCTTAAGGCAAAGGAGCTGGGACTATTACCAAGGATCAGTTACCCAGCAAAATTGAGGATAATATTTCAGGCAAGGAGATGGACATTCAGTGAAATAAGAGAGTTCCAGGACTCTGATAAAAAGGCCAAAACTCAATAGAAAATTCAATCTTCAAACTCAGGTCTCGAGTGAGGCATAAATGATAAACAGGGGCAAAGAAAAAACTTGTCACTCAGTACGGGCAAACACTTTACTTATCTATAAGGGAAGATGATATTTGTTAACTTGAGAATTGTGTATTTGTTTTGAAATATAGAAAGGATATACATAGAGGGAACAGGTATAAAGTAAATGATGTGATGATAAAAATGTGCTTTATGGGTGTAGAAGGATTGTATCAGGCAACGTGAAAAGAAGGAAGCAGAAAATGGTAAATTATATCACAGGAAGAGGCAGAAAATTATATTAGAGTACAGGGAAAGAGGGGAGGGGATGAGCATTGTTTGAGAGGTACTCTCTTCTGATTTGGTTCAAGGAAGGAAAAACAAAATTAAATATATAAATCTAACTAGATCTATAAGCAGTAGGAGGGGAAGGGGGAAAGAAAGGGAAGAGGAGGCTAAAAGGGAGGGAAGAAGTAATAAGGGTAAAGGGGAGCATAAAGGAGGGGGGCTGAAAGAAGAAAGAGAAAATTGGTGAAGGTGATAGTAAAAAATGAAAAAGCTATTGTGGAGGGGAAGGGAGAAGGGAGAAATAAAAGCACAAATGGTGGGAAAGAGGATGGAGGGAAAGACATAGTGAATGTGAATGGGAAGAACTCTACCATAAAAAGCATATGGATAGCAGAATGGATTAAAAACCATAATTCAACAATATGTTGTTTACAAGAAACACATTTGAAACTGGGGGATACAGACAGCGTAAAGGTAAAAGAATGGAGCAGAATATATTGTGCTTCAGCTGATGTTAAAAAAAAAAAGCAGGGGTAGCAATACTAATATCAAACAAAGCAAAAGCAGAAAAATATCTAATCAAAGGAGATAAGTAAGGAAACTATATCCTGTTGAAAAGCACCATAAACAATGAAGCAATATCATTACTAAACATGTATACTCCAAGTGGTATAGCATCCAAATTCTTAGAAGAGAAATGAGGGAATAGGAATAGGAAGTGAAGGAAGAAATAGACAGCAAAACTATACTAGTGGGGGACTCAACTGCCTCCTCCCTGAACTTGATTAATCTAATCTTAGAATAAGCAAGAAAGAATTTAAGGAGGTGGAGAAAACTCTGGATAACATAGATATGATAGATCGCTGGAGAAAATTGAATGGGGATAGAAAGGAATATACCTAATTCTCAGTGGTATATGGCACATATACAAAAACTGACCATGTACCAGGGCATAAAAATCTCACAATCCAATGCAGAAGGCAGCAATAGTCAATGTATCCTTCTCAGATCATAGCACAATAAAAATTATATGTAATAAAAGGCCATGGAAAGATAGACCAAAAATTAGTTGAAAACTAAATAATCTAATCCCAAAGATTGAGTGGGTTAAAAAATAAATCATAAAAACAATCAACAACTTCACCCAAGACAATGACATTAATGAGACAACCTACTAAATCTTATGGAATGCTGCAAAAGTAGTTCTTAGGGAACGCTTTATACCTTTGAATGCTTATATGAATAAAATGGAGAAAGAAGAGATCAATGAATTGGGCATGCAGCTGACAAAGCTGGAAAAAAGAACAAATTGAAAATCCTCAAGTAAATACCAAAGTAGAAATACTGAAAACCAAAGGAAAGATCAATAAAATTGAATTAAAAAAAAACTATTGAACTAATAAATAAAACGAGTTGGTTTTATGAAAAAACAAAAACACTTGATAAACATTTGGTCAATTTGATTAAAAAAAGAAAGAAAAAACCAAATTACCAATATTAAAAATGAAAAAATTGAACTCACTTCCAATGAGGAGGGAATTAAAATAATAATTAAAAATTACTTTGCCCAACTTTATGCCCATAACCTCGACAATCTAAATGAGGTTTGTACACAGCAACAACCACAGTGTGCAAGGTTTTTTTCTGGCAGACTTAGAACTTCCTTGCAATGCAAGGACTTAAAAAATTCCCAATGATCTTTTAAGGCAAAATGCCTTCCACTATGGAATTCAGTCGCAGTATTTAGCCAATCATTTTCTTTTGTATTATGTTTTGGTTTGTTTTATGATTTCTCTCGCTCATTTTAATTCTTTTAAGCAACATGACTAAGGTGAGGAATGTATGTCCAGAACCTATAAAAAAATTTATGCCTCGGGGAGGGAGGGGAGTGGCATGGGGAAAGGAAGAGGAAGGAGGGAAAAAAGTCTAAGTTATATGGTAGTGATTGCAGAACACTGAAAATAAATAAAATGATAAAAAAAGAAAAGAGTTTTATAGTTGTGTTCGTATTGTCTCTGGGTTTCTTTTGGCAGGTGTACTCCCAGATATTTTATAATGTCTACCCTAACTTTAAATGGGTTTTCTTTATCTCTTGCTGTTGGGCTTTTCAATAGTATACACAAATGCAGATGATTTATGTGGGTTTATTTTGTAACCTGCAACTTTGCCAAAGTTATTTATTTTTTCAAGTACTTTTTAAATTTGATTCTCTGGGATTCTTTAAGTATGTCATCTACAAAGAGTGATAAGTTCCTTTTTTGCTAATTCTAATTCCTTCCATTTCCTTTTCTTCTCTTATTACTACAACTAACATTTCTAGTACCATATTGAATAATAGTGGTGAAAATGGCCATCCTTGTTTCACCCCTGATCTTATTGGAAATGCATCTAGCTTATCCCCCTTGCAAATAACGTGTGCTTATGCTTTTAGATAGATAGTGCTTATTCTTTTATGGAAAATTTCATTTATTCCTATGCTTTCCAGTGTGTTCAGTAGGAATGGGTGTTGTATTTGTCAAAAGATTTTTCTGCATCTACTGAGATAATAATGTGGCTTCTGTTAGGTTTTTTTTGTTCATATACTCAATAATACTAATAATTTACTTAATATTTAACCAGCCCTGCATTCCTAGTACAAATCCTATGTGATCATAATGTACTACTCTTGTGATAAGTTGCTGTATTCCTTTTGCTAATATCTTATTTAAAATTTTTGCATCTATATTCATTAGAGAAATTGGTCTATAATTTTCTTTCTCTATTTTGGCTCTTCCTGCTTTAGGTATCATAAACTTGTTTGTATCATAAAAAGAATTTTTCCCAATAGTCTATATAGTATTGAAATTAACTGTTCTTTATATGTTTGATAGAATTCACTTGTAAATCCATTTGTCCTGGGAGATATTTTCCTATGGAGTTCATTGATGGCTTGTTCAATTACTTTTTCTGAGATGGAGTCATTTAAGTATTGAACTTTCTTTTCTGTCTATCTGGGCATTTTATATTTTTTTAAATAATCACCTATGTCATTTAGATTTTCAAATTCATGGACATGCAATTAGACAAAGTAATTTCTAATTATTGTTTTGCTTTCCTCCTCACTGAAGGTGAGGTCACTCTTTTCATTTTTGATATTGGTGATTTGGTTTTCTTCTTTGATTTTTTAATCAAATTGACTAAAGCTTTATCGATTTTATTGTTTTTTTCATAAAACCAAATCTCAGTTTCATTTATTAGTCCGATAGTTTTCTTAATTTCAATTTTACTCCTCTTCTTTGGTTTTCAGTATTTCTAATTTGGTATTTACTTGGGGATTTTCAATTTGTTATTTTTCTTGCTTTTTCTGCTGCATGGCCAATTCATTGAACTCCTCTTTCTCTATTTTATCCATGTAGGTATTCAAAGATATAAAGTTTCCCCTAAAATCTACTTTTGCAGTATTCCATAAGATTTGGTAGCTTGGCTCACTATTATCATTCTCTTAAATGAAGTTTTTGATTGTTTCTATGATTTGTGGTTTAACCCACTCATTCTTCAGGTTTAGATTATTTAGTTTCCACTTAATTTTTGGTTTATCTTTCCATGTTCTTTGATTATATATAATTTTTATTGCATTATGTTCTGAGGATGCACTGACTTTCTTTACCTTTCTGCACTGGATTATGAGGATTTTATGACCTAGTACATCGTAAATTTTTGTATATGTGTCATGTATAGCTAAAAAAAGGTATTTTCCTTTCTATCCCCATTCAGTTTTCTCCAGAGATCTATCATATCTACCTTATGAATAAGTTTATTCACCTCTTTCATTTCTTCATTGTTTGTTTGAAGTTAGATTTATTAAGTTCAGAGAGGGGGAAGCTGAGGTCCCACAGTAGTATAGTTTTGTTTTCTATTTCTTCATGTAACTCCCTTACCTTCTCCTCTGAAAATTTGGATGCTGTCTTGGAACATATATTTTTAGTAATGAAACTGCTTCTTTGTCTGTGGTGCTTTTTAATAGGATATAGTTTCCTTCCTTATCTCTTGATTATATCTGTTTCTGCTTTTGCTTTGTGTGAGATTAGGACTGCTATCCCTGCTTTTTTTTACATCAGCTAAAGCACAATACATTCTGCTCCAACCTTTTTCTTTTACCCTGTGCATATGCCACCATTTCAAGTGTGTTTCTTGTAAGCAACATATTGTTGGATTACGGCCTTAATCCATTCCACTATCCTTCTCCATTTTTTATGGGAGAGTTCATCCCATTCATATACACAGTTATGATTACTATCTGTGTCTTTCCTTCCTTCCCCCTTTCCCCATTTATGTTTTTAGCTCTTCCTTTCCCTGCAAAATAGAGTTATAATTTTTGATCACCACCTCCCTCAATCTTCTCTCCCTTCTTTGAGCCCTGCTCCCTTTCACTCCCCTTTTCCCTTATTGCTTCTTGTCTCCCTTCATACCTCTCCTCTCTTTCTTTCCCCCTTCCCCTCCCTCTATCTATAGAGTTAGTCACATTTCTATACTTAAATGTTGTTGTTCCCTCCTTGAACAAAATTAGGTGAGAGTAAGTCTCAAACATGGCTCATCTCCCTCCCTTCTTTCCCTCTACTGTAATATATTTTTGTGCTTCTTCCTGTGATATAATTTATGTTTTCTGCCTCCTCCTTTACATATCTTCCATTACAATCTCTTCACACCTATAAATCACATTTATTATCATGACATCATTTACTTTTTACCCTCTCCCTCTATCTATGTATATCCCTTTCATATGTCATAATAAATGTAGAATTCTCTAGATTGACAAATATCATCTTCCCTGATAGAGATCTAAAAAGTTTGCCCATATTGAATAGTAATCTTCCCCCTGTTTACCTTGTTACTCCTCTCTTGAGTCCTGTGTTATGAGATCGAATTTTCTACTGAGCTCTGGTCTTTTCATCAGAAATGTCTGAAAATACCTTATTTCATTGAATCTCCATCTCTTTGCCTGAAATATTGTGCTCAACTTTTCTGAGTAATTGATCACTGCCTAGACCCTGGTTTTAGTCCCAGCTCCATTGCTTGATAGAATATCATATTGCAATCCCTTCAGTTTTTAAAATAGAAACTGCAAGGTCCTCTGTGATCCTGACTCTTCCTCCTCGATATTTGATTTGTTTCTTTCTGGTTGTCTGCAGTATTTTCTCCTTCACTTGATAGTTCTGGAATTCGGCAGTGATATTCCTTGGTGTTTTTAGTTTGGCATCCCTTTCAGGAGGTGAACGGTTGATTCTTTCTATGACTATTTTGCCCTCTGGATCTAGAACTTCTGGGCAGTTTTCCTCAATGATTAATTGAAAGATAGTGTCCACACTATTTTTTTCCTTCATGGTTTTCTGGTAGACCAATAATCCTTACATTTTCTCTTCTTAGATTTTCCTGGTCAGTTGTTTTTCAAATTACATATTTTACATATTCTTCTATCTTCTCATTGTTTATGTTCTGTTTCACTGATTCATTTTGTCTCACAGAATCCTTAGTTTCTACTTACACAATTCTAATTTTTATCAAATTGTTTTCTTCAGTTAACTTTTGCATCTCCTTTTCCATCTGTCCAATTGTTCGTTTTAAGGAGTTATTTTCTCCAGTTTATGTTATGTACTTTTTATATATTTAAAAGGAATGGCCAGTTATACATGATAAGTTCACAGTTTCATATTCAGTCATCTTTTTTATTGTGCTGAGTTATGAAAATGCTTGTTTATTTCATGAATTAAATATTAAATAAATAAAAGTGAAAAATAAAAATATTAAAATTATATTTATTCTTTTGCTTTTATCAGTGAGAAGTAAAGCATTTTGACATTAGTTGTAAGAGACATCAGCAACTTTGTAAGTTGAGTCACCCCAAGAATTAAATCCTGAAAGTGAATTTTCTCCTGGAATAGAAAATAGATTACACAGTAAAAACACTTGGTAATTTTTGTCCATCTCTTGTCATTCCATTTTTCCTCCAAAACATCTCAAAGTTAAGTTTTTCTTCATTTCTGCAGCTGCTACTAACATATTACCTAATATAGTCTAAATATTACCTTATACTTTCTTTGTATAAAAGTTAGATTTATGTATTCCCATATTTTGTTTCTCCTGATAGAATATATAAAATATAAAATATGTAAAAATTGTTATCTATCTACCTATTCATCTATCTATCTATCTATCTATCTGTCATCTATCTATCATCATTAGTATGTAGTACATACAGTGTTTGGTACATAGTAAGCACTTACTGTTGATTGATAATGGGATTGGCTGCTTGTGCCATTGTTCCTTTGTCACCAAGACTCAGTTATGACCTTTCCTTAGGCAGTCTTAGATATGTACAGTAATAATTTTCTATAAAAAATGTTTATTCATTTAGCTGCAGTGTGGTGTAGTGGATGAAAGACACAGTGCAAAAGAAGGAACAAGTCCCACCTCTAATATATATTATCTTTATTACTTGCTAAAGTTCCAAGTCAATTCACTAAAACTTAGAGTTTATAATGTTTTAATATAGGGAATTTTCTCATTAGGATCTTCCTGCATGGGTGAAATCATAGATCTTGACAAAAGAAAATACGCACCCCTTTAACACACAAGACATTTCTCTCTCTCTCTCTCTCTCTCTCTCTCTCTCTCTCTCTCTCTCTCTCTCTCTCTCTCTCTCTCTCTCTCTCTCTCTCTGTCTCTGTCTCTCTCTGTCTCTCTCTCTCTCCTGGCCATAGAAGAGAAAAAAATATATTTCATGAAGAATCAGCTGACAAGGTCACCCAGTGACTGCATTTGCCCCTACTAAGATCTACTGAGAATGAATATTACCTATGTTTGTGAGGTCATTCTATTCTCATTTTATTTAATTATTTATTGGATCATTCCCAAAATGATTACATAGAAACATCAGATAAAGGTTAATTCAATACTATAGGGTAAAACAGCATAAAATACTTAAGTATGGCATAAAGCTGATTTTACCACTTGTTTTAGGTTTGGAAATGGAATAATTTATTCCATTGCCATGGAAAGAGTTGAAATTATTTTTGTAATTCATTGGTTAGCAAAACAATAGATTTAATATCTCTCATTCACGTTTCTCTCTGACACCCTAGTGCATTGTTTTAAAGATCTTATTTCCTGTTCAAAAAGTATTGAAAAATATTCCATAATTAATTCCATGTCATTCTTAAACAGTATCTTTGAAGAAGATTATATTTTGCATAAATGTAGAGGAATGAAATTTTGTGTATTAGTAGAGGAATTTTTTAATGCCATGTGATCTATGTGATCTTCATTTTAACAAGAGCAAAATGCAAAAGTATTGATATAGCAAACATAATTCTCATTAGGATTTCTCTTCCCCATGAAAAAAGTCATTTAACTTCTCTGAGCCTTATTCCAGATGAAAGAGCTGTCACTGTAGCACTAATGTGATATTCACAGTGCCCACAACATATATACAGGCATCATTCTGAATCTCGATATAGAACAGACTCTTCACATGGAAGACTGAACCAAAACATTTATTCAAATACTAGAAATCTGAATCACAACATCAGAAAGCCAAATATATCACCAAAGAAATTCATACACAATAACAATATGGAGGGCACTACCATCCCCAAGCCTTCCCTCTGCTAGCTCTCTCTCCCTCAGTTCTGACTGCTCTGAGCAATTTATTCTCAGCTCTGCTCCAGCCTTCCTGTCTCACTCCTTCAGCAAATTTCTCCCACCCTAGAGTCATGTGACTCAGGCATCCATGTGATTTAAACAGGTAACTTGGGCCTATCAATGAATGGGAAAGTTCTTCAAATTAAGGAAAAAAATACATTAACGATACAGAAACCTAGGCTCAAATCTTCCCATGAAACTTATTCGTTGTGTGGCCTTGGACAAGTCACTTAACTTCTCTATGACAAAGTTTTTCTTTTCATATCTATTTAATAGATCTCTAAGCAAGTTGCTGCTGCCACATATCCCCATTTTGGTCATTTCCCAGTAATCTTAGTGGAGAGGTGTGCTTAACTGATATCATCTGCCTTTTTTTTAAGGAATTCAATCTCTCTTTCCCCATAACTCTATGAGCTCAAGGCAAGAATACAGAAGCATACACTGTGAGCTCTATCCAATATGTCTGACAGTGGCTTACCACTTAGACTCATTTAACACCCTCATCTGATCACTTCTATTTGCTTATATCTTGTCATATATTTTATTTGTGTACCGCTTTTTATCATCTTCACTAGATTACAAACTTCTGAAAGACAAAAATAAATAAACAACAACAAAATAACAGCCACAACACATTAAGCATATCTTTATCGAGAATTAGAGAGTCAACATGATACCGTGGAAATAACTCTGAATTTAGAGTCAGGGGATTTGGGTTCAAATCCTGGCTGTCATTTATTATCTGTGTTGCCTTGGATAAGTTTTTGTACTTCTATTGTTCTATATCCTTAATCAACCTGAAGAGTTTGAACTAGAAACTTCTTAACATATTCCTTCATATATATACACATATATGTATACACACATACAT
Source organism: Bettongia penicillata ogilbyi (assembly GCA_023548195.1). Lineage (NCBI taxonomy): Eukaryota > Metazoa > Chordata > Mammalia > Diprotodontia > Potoroidae > Bettongia > Bettongia penicillata. The sequence continues at coordinate 19,191,848 of JAJHZJ010000090.1, read as the reverse complement.
GCTTGTACATGTATATACACACATGTATACACATATACCTATACACACATATGTATATACATATATACATTTATGCACACACACACCAAAAGTGTGTGCATATGTATACATACATACACATATATACATACATGCATATGTATATGTGCATGTAATATTCTTCATCTCCCAGAGTATTTAGTACAATGCATATTGCACATACTAAGTTTTTAATGTTCCTACCCTCGAAATTGACTGTATTTCTTTTGTCCTCAGCTGATAAGAAATTTTTTCCCCCTTCTACCCTCTAAGAAACTATCCTTGGTTGAAGTCCATATATGAATTTATGGCAGAACTGGCCTTCAGTATCAGATGATTATGATTTTCTCTGTCTTTATATTGAGACATTCTTTACTTTTGTACCTCGATTTCTCTAGGGATAATAATGTCTATCATATTTGCTTCATAAGATTATTATAGTGAGTGGGAGATAACAAAAGAAGGAACACATCTGAAAGTAATTTGAGTTGAACATGTGGGCAAAGCAATGATTTTCTTCATTGAGCTCTATGAAATTTCCTGTTTCTAAATCACCTGTTGTGCTCCTTTTCTGACATCTTTTGGTATATCCTTCAGAGAACTAGAAATTATATACCAAACAATTTCTTCCAAAAATTTATAGATAATTTTCCCATTAGATCATTTACATGTGACTTTTGGACACATCAGGAAGACAAACAATGATTTTTATTTTAGACTCAATCTGAATATTTAGAAAAATGGTACAGGAATTCTGGTCTTGACATTATTGTCTTGCGATATGCCCCTCTTTAGCAGGTAATTATGGAATATGATTAATACCTAACAGGAAAGAATTATAAAGAAGTAGCAGAGTTAAATTTATGCCGAACTTCATGTTCTACCGAGTCACTGCTAGATGACCTGTAGGATTTAGGTTATTATCAGACTACAGAAAGCACTGTATGTGTGAGAGGCATCATGACAGTTGAAAAAGACATCTTTGGAATCAGAGGACTTGGGTTCACATCTTTGCTTTGTCACTTTGTACAAATGAATCATGGAATAAAAAAGTCCTAGGTAAGGATTCAAAGGTAATATCTGAAATGGATCTTGTTTAACATTGAGTAAGTCATTTAGCTTCTCTGGGTCACAATTTCCTTTTTCTGAAAAATTGGGGACTTTCTAATCTTTTTGAAAACACTTTTTGCTCTCCATTTTACTTTAAAGCTGCCTGAAGGGTGGCTTGTGAGGTTTCACTTACATTATTCTGCTTATCACAATCCTACACCTTTGCATATCCTTATATCATATTTTAAAATGAGGACTCCATTGGTTCTATTCAATAAGCATTTACTAAACACCTGCTGTGTGCAAAATGTTGCTCTTGATTTCTCAGTCTTGAGACTGAACTGCTTTCATTGTTACCTTGCTACTCTGAGTACCATCTGCAGGGTAATGAAATTAAACCTGTCTCTCATTTGGCTGGCTGGCGATCCAACTGCTCAAATGAACCTGCCATTCTATGCACCTTATGATGTGCAGAATTTTAAGACCAGTCCTTTTCTTAGAGAAAAGAAAAGGAGCTTTTTCTGATCTGGCATTATGGCAAAATAAAGTTCTGTAATATATTTTCCCACAGTGCATATTCCATCATACCTATAGCTTCCTTCACAGAAAGACACAGGAAATAGCATGAACTGTAATTTGTTATTGGATTTTATATCCTTCTGACTCCTAATTTCTTTTGATCCTATGAAAGCATTTTCAAAAGTTCTTATTACTATGTCATAACAAAGTATAAAATGAACTCATATTAATACTCAACATATATATGTACATATACATCATATATATTAAGATTTTATTATTCTAACTTAAGCTCACTTAAAGTACTCACATTTAAGACACCAGCCATACTTCTGTTTTATATTAACTCATTCTGGAGCACTCTGGTAGCTTTTTAAAAACTTATGGAAACCTTAAATCACTGGCCAAGAGGGCTGTGAAGATAACAATGGTTATATTAGCACCCTGACCTGTATAATAGAACTGTTGCTGTGAATCTATCAGCAAGGTAAGAAGATATAAGTTTTTAAGCTGATCCTATTAGAGACCATTATTGTTTTATTTATCTGATATGGAGGACAACGTATCAAATAGTGTTTCTCTTGTCATTGTGCCACAAGAATGCAAGTTAAATCAGAACAAATCAGAAATAACTTTAGCCTACATGCTGGAAATACTTTGGTACAGATGGTACTGAACACAAATATTCATGAAATGGACTAGAGACTTGGATATTTTGATTATGAATCATTACTATGTCATAACAAAGTGGAAATAGATCACGCTAATTAAAAGCTTCATACCGCTTTTCATCAATAGTATTTTTAATTTGAAGTGACACAACAATAGTTATTTTAGCTAGTGTAGGGTAATTTAAAATTTCTTTTTGAAATCTGGATTAGGGAAAGCTACTAAAAGATCTTGAGGTCATTGAAAAGATGTTGTTACATCAAAACACAGAATTATATGTAGCCTGGGCTTCTCTGGACCTTCCTGGTGCTAGCATAGGGTTGTCATTGAGGTATCTTTTGAGCATGCTCAGGTTGCCTCTTTTGATTGACTACTTCCATCTTGAGAAGTGTCGTACAGAGGCAATTGTTTTCTTCTTTCATCCTCTTTTTTTTGGTTACCTTTTCAGCTGTACTCTTCCATGACCCCTCTCTGCTTTCCTTACGTCATGAACTGAACTAGGGAGAGGCTAGGGACTTTCCTTTTCCTATTTACCTGTCTTTTACTCTAGTACTGAAAAGTAAGACTGCTGATATTTGTTTATATTATGTGATGTTTGTCCTCAGTTTCAGGTGCCAGAAATGATCTTCAGGAGAAGTGAAGTTTGATTCATGGTGACCTTGGGGATCAGGGTTACATGTAGAGTGTTATAACAAGCTAGTCAGTCATGAAAACCCTGAGAAGGCAAGGTGCCTACGACTTGAGACTGAAGTGAGATTTAGGCATGAAATTAGAACTGTGTCCTATGGCAACCAAGCTGGGCTATTAAACTAATCACTTTTTCCTCTGTAGTCACTGAGGTGACAGAAGACAAGAGAAGAGAAGGAGGAAAATGCCTCCCATGGTAAATTTGTGATTATCCCTTTTGAATATTTAAATAAATAAATATTCTCATGTAAAAGATCCAGTGTTACATATATTTAATACCAATAACAAAAACAGTGCCAATATTTTAAATGGTTTTGGAAGAGGAGGTGAGAATACTTAAGTTAGAATCCTGGAAAACGTCTTCAGGTGTGTGAATACAATTTACAGACTAATTATACAAAACAGAATGAATACAAACAGTCTGTATCTTCTATAACTAACCGTAATGAATATATTCTCTTTGTTATTTGGAAGAAAGTGTAAAAACATTTAAGGACTTACACACAATATATTCAACAGCCAAGTGAACAAATATTTAAGTGCTTAGGAACAGACAGAAACTATACTAAGCATTAGGTATAAGAAAAGAAAACAACACCACAATCCAAAAAAGGAAGATGAAAAGCCGAAAGAGAATGGAGGAAGAGTTACTGTGCTGAAACATGATGGAGAAAGAAGTCCAGACAGTATGGAATGAGATGATGTAGAGAATAAACTTGGCTGATCTGGGCACTTTGCTTTAAATGGAATAAGTACCAGTCAGAGGAAGGGGATACAGGATGGAGTAATCTGCCAGGATGAAAAGATTTTTGGGTAAGGGTGGAGAAAGATGTCCATAGAGATAGGAGTAAAGCTCAGAAAGGAATGAAGGAGTGTTTCAAGAATACCAAAAAATTGATTTTATTAGGATGACTTCTAAATATATTATTGTCTGTTTTGCAGTTCAGTTTCAGTAATACAACACCCAACCTTTTAGGAAATTTATTTTTTATGTGCTAAAATGCTTATACTAACATATCCCAAAACAAGAAAACATACATCAATTTATATATTGCATGAGTGCAGATGGAAATGCTTTCTAATCTTCAGAGACTGTTAATTTATAAAATGGCATTGGGGGATCATGATCATATTGCATTCTGTCCTATTTAGATTCTTAATAAAAGAGTGTAAGTAAAAAATTTTTTACCTGAAAAATAAAATCAAAGTGAGAAAATAGGACAACAGTAGTCATACTGCTGCAAAAAATTTTTTCTTTGATCAGGGTGTTGAGCTTCAGTGGCAACAACCCAAAAATAATGTTAGATAGGCTATTTTGCTGTTTTGTTGTGTGAGCTCCTTGCTAATTTGAAGAAGTCTGGGTTTTTAAAAATACCATATCTTATTTCAATATGCTATTTCATAGGTTCAATTGTTTGCTATTAACTATTATACTTAGGGCAAGCATTATTATACTTCTAAAATATATGAAAAGAATCTTTGTTTTGGTATATATATTCAAAAGGCTTATGGTAAAATTACACTCTTCTCTCATATTCTTCTTCCAAGTACACTGTAAGATCTGGGAGCCTAGATGGTGCAATGATCTGTAAGTGCTGGTACCCTCCCCTTACTGACCTTGAAAAACCCAGAGAATATTTCCCCAGGAAAAATCCTGGAATAGTGGCATCAACCAAAGGGGTAAACAATCTCTCAGCTCGAGAGGCTAGGCAGATAGTCAAGGAGAGACAGTTTTGCTGTGGCTGAAAGGAACCAGCGTAGGTCCAGAGCTTCCCCAGACAGCCCTATCTCAGTGAATCAGGAAGAGATTCTGAGTACCAGGGGCTGGATGACATAAGTGCCAACAATAGGACCCTAGGCATGTCCTTAGCACAGCCAAGGGAATGGGGAAGACACCAGTGCAGATGGGGCTTCACCAACCAATGAGCCTGCCTGTGCAGGAAGGAGACCTCCTGTGGCCAGAATACCCCTCCTCTACACCTCGTGCAATAAGCTTCAGGGTAACTCCAGAGAAACTGAAAAAGATTTCAACTGGCCTCTGCCTTGGTCTACTAGCCAACTCAGTACCAAGCAAACTGCAGCATTCTAATTTTAAATGAAAGAACCAGAGCAACAACACACAAAGTCACAAGTTCTCACCACAAGAACCATGAAACAGAGCCCCCGCTGCCACAGAAGCAGAAATCTACTTTAAAAGCCAGGAAAAAAACAATCGTCCCAACCAAGACACAAAGTAGAAAAGACAAGATCATAGAATTTTACTTTGGGGACAAAGACAAAAATGCAAATACAAAAGAGGTCAGCACTGAGACTGTACTCACATCTGAAACCTCAGAAAGGAATATGAACTGTTCTCAAGGCCAAAGAGCATTCCTGGAAGACCTCAAGAAAGATTTAAAAAGCCAAATTAGAGGGGTAGAAGAAAAATTGACCAATGATTATAAAAATATGCAAAAATAATTCACTGAAGACAATAGCTCCTTAAAAAGGAAAATTGGGCAAATAGAAAAGAAAGCACAAAACCTAACTGAAAAAACTGGACAAATGGAAAAGGAAGTATAAAGTCTAACTGGAAAAAATAACTGTTAAAATTATTCCTCAACAGGAACAACTAGACAAATGGAAAAGGAGATGCCAAAGTTAACTGAGGAAAACAATCTACAAAAAATAAGAATTTGACAAGTAGAAGCTAATGACTCTATGGAACACTAAGAATCAGCCAAGCAGAATCTAAAATTGAAAAAAAATAGAAGAAAATCTAAAATATCTCATTTAAAAAAAAAACTGACCTGGAAAATAGATCTAGGAGAGAAAATCTAAGAATTATTGGTTTACCATAAAGCCATCATGAAAAAAAGAGCCTGGACAATATCTTCCAAGAAATCATCAAAGAAAACTACTCTGAGATCCTAGATACAGAAGGACAAAATAGTCATTGAAGGAATCCACTGATCACTTCCTGAGAAAGATCCCAAACTGAAAACAACAAGAAATATTGTTGCCAAATACTAAAACTCTCAAGGTAAGGAGAAAATAATGTAAGCAACCAGAAAGAAACAATTCAAATATCAAGGAACTTCACTCAGGATCACACAGGACCTTGCAAGAAATCAGAGGGACTGGAATATGATATTTCATAAGGAAAAGGACTTTGGACTATGGCAAAAGATCTATTACCCAGAAAAAAAAAACTTGAACATAATATTTCAGTCAAGGAGATGTAAAGGCAAGAGCTGAAGAGAAAACTTGATCTTCAAATACAAGTCTCAAGAGAGGCATAAAAAGGTAAACAGAAGGAAAAAAACTTGCTCTTCAGTATGGGCAAACTATTTACATACCGATAAGGGGAGATGATACTTGTTAATCTTGAGAACTGTGTTATTATTATGATATTTAAAAGTGATATACATAGATAGAGGGATTGGGCATAAATTAACTGACGTGATTATAGAAATGCAATTTAAGGGTGCAAAGGGATTGTAATGGGAGACGTGAAAAGGAGGAAGCAGAAAAAAATAAATTACATCACAGGAAACAAAAACATATTATATTAGAGGCAAGAGGGAAGGAAGATGAGCACTATGTGAGTTTTACTCTCATCTGATTTGGTTCAATGAGGGAAAATAAACGGTTAAGTATAGAAAACTAACTTGCCCTATAGGCAGTAGGGGAAAGGGGAAAGGAAAGGGAGGGGAGGGAAAAGGGAAGGGAAAAAGTAGTAAGAGAAAAGAGAAATAAAAGTGATGGAACTGAAAGAATGGAGAAAAGACTGAGAGAGGTGGTGGTCAAAAATTAAAACTATTGTGGAAGGGAAGGGGGAAGGGAGAAATAAAGGTATAAATGGGAGGGGATAAGATGAAGAGAAAGACACAGATAGTAATTGTAGCTGTGAATGTGAATGGGATGAACTCTCCCATAAAAAGAAGCTGGATAGCAGAATGGATTAAAAAGCATAATCTGGTAAAAAGTTTTGTTTTTTTTTTTACAAGAAACATATTTGAAACAGGAGGATACACACAGGGTAAACATAAAAGGTTAGAAATAATATATTATGCTAAAGCTGATATAATAAAAAAGCAGGGGAAACAATCCTAATCTCAGACAAAGAAAAATCAGAAATCAATCTTATCAAAAGAGATAAGGAAGGAATCTGTATCCTGCTAAAAGGTACCACAGACAATGAAGCAATATTAATACTTAATATATATGCACCAAGTGATACAGCATCCAGATTCTTAGAGGAGAAATTAAGGGAGTTACAGGAAGAAACAGACAGCAAAACTATACTAGTGGGGGACCTCAACCTCCCCCTCTCTGAACTTGATAAATCTAACCTCAGGAGTTAAGTAGAACTCTGGATAAATTAGATATGATAGATCTCTGGAGAAAATTGAATGGGGATACAAAGGAATATACATTTTTTCTCAGTGGTACATGGCACATAAACAAAAATTGACCATATATTAGGGCATAAAAACTTTTCAATCCAGGTTACAAAATAAACCCACATAGATCATTTGCACTTCTATATATTATGAATAAAGTCCAGCAGCAAGAGATAGAAAGTGAAATCCCATTTAAAGTTACAGTAGACTCTATAAAATATCAGGTATAAAATACCTGCTTAAACAAACCCAGGGACTATATAAACATTATTACAAAACACTTTTTTGCACAAATAAAGCCAGATCTAAGTAATGGAAAAACATCAGTTGCTCATGAATAGGCTGAGCTAATATAATAAAAATGAAAATTCTATCTAAATTAATTTGCTTATTCAGTGCCATACCAATCAAAGTACCAGAAAAAAAAACATTATTAAAATTCATCTGGAAGAGCAAAAGGTCCATAATATCAAGGGAATTAAAGAAAAGTAATACTAGGGAAGTTACCCTAGCCCTACCAGATCTCAAGTTGTATTATAAAGTACCAATCATGAAAACTACTTGGTACTGGCTAAGTAATAGAGGGATGGATCAGTGATATAGGTTAGATAATGAAGACAAAGCAGTCAATTAATATAGCAATCTATATGATAAACCCATGGACTCTAGCTTCTTGTATAAGAATTTACTGGGAAAACTGGATAATAGTATGGCAGAAACTGGGCATAGACCAGTGCCTGACACTGTACAGAAGAATAAAGTCCAAATGAATACATGATGTAGGTATAAACAACTAGAGGAAGAAAAAATAGTGTACTTGTCAGATTTAAGGAGAATGGAGAAATTTATGACCAAACAACAGATAGAGAACATTATGAAGAGCAACACAGATAATTTTGATTATATTAAATTGAAAATTTTTTGCAGAAACAAACCCAATGCAATCAAGATTAGGAGGGAAGCAGAAAACTGGGAAAGAACTTTTGCAACTAGTATCTGTCATAAAGGTCTCATTTCTACAATATATAGATAACTAAATCAAATTTACAAGAATACATCATTCCCCAATTGATCAATGGTCAAAGAATATGAGCAGGCAGTTTTCAGAGGAAGAAATTAATACTATCTATAGTCATATGAAAAATTTGCACGAAATAACTATTGATTAGAGAGATGCAAATCAGAACAACTCTGTGGTAGCCCATCACTAACATAACAAAACAAGAAGATGATAAATGTTGGAGAGGATATGGACGAGTTGGAACACTATTTCATTGTGGAGCTGTGAGCTGATCCAACCATTCTGGGGAGCAATTTGGAACTATGCTCAAAGGGCTACAAAAGTATCCACACCCTTTGACCTAGCAATATTGCTTCTAGCATTGCATCCCAAAGGGATCATTCAATTGAGAAAAGTTCCCATAATACAAAAATATTTATAGCAGCTCTCTTTGTGTTGTCCAAGAACTGGAAATCCAGGACATGCCCATCAACTGGGGAATGGCTGAACAAATTTTGGTATATGACTATAATGGAATACTATTGTGCTATAAGAAATGATGAACAGGAGGATTTCAGAGAGGCCTGGAAGGACATGTATGAACTGATGCTGAGTGAAATGAGCAGAACCAGGAGAATATTGTACACAGTAACAGCCACAGTTTGTGAGTACTTTTTCTGATAGACTTAGCCCTTCACAGCAATGCAAGCAAATAAAACATTTCCAAAGGACTCTTATGGCAAGATGCCCTATGCTTCCAGAGAAAAAACTATGGAATTATAATGCAGAATGAAGGAGGCTATTTTCTCTTTTGTTATGTTTTGTTTTTTCTCATGGTTTCTCCCATTCATTTTAATTCTATGCAATATAACTAATGTGAAAATGTGTTTACTAGGAATGTATGTGTAGAACTCAAAAAAGATTGCATGCTATCTCTGAGAGGGAGGGGAGAATGAAAGGGAGAAATTTTAAGACTCATGGAAATGTTTGTAGAAAACTGAAAACAAATAAATTTACTGAAAACAAAATTAAGCGCATTATAAGGTAGGTAGTCCTGGCTATCCTTTCTCTATGCAAATGACTAAAGGTCAAAAAGTAACTCAATCCATCTCCCATAGGAAATTTACTTCAAGTCTCCCATTTGCTATGTCCCTCTCCTAAAATTACTTTGCAAATACATTTTGTTAATTTTCCATGTACACATTATATTCTCGCTTTACCCCTCCAATACAATGTAAGCTCCTTTAATACCAGAGCTATTCATTTTTGTCTCTTTATGCCAAAAACCTAGAATAACACTCTGTACATAATAATAGTTTGTTGAATGAAAGAGAAAATGGAGACAGAGTGATATTATTAAATTAATTGCCTGACTTTATTCAGTCGAATTTTAAGAAGATTAAAGAAATATTAGTTTCTTAAGGCTCCTAGACTTGTCATTTTTTCTTTTCCCATTTCAACTAAATACAGTTTCTATTAATGCTTAGAAATCATTCTCTATATTTGAGGAAATGAAAAAATATGAAATGAAGTCATCAGAATACTTGAAAGTGAATAAAGTGTTATGAAGTCTGTATCTATTGATTAGCATCTACACCAATATTATTTTTCAAGTGACAAACTGAAGGACTTTCCCTAGTACAGCTAGAACTTTAGTCAAAATAGTTCTATAACAAACTCAATCTAACCTTTATAGTCAAGAAAAAATGAATAAAATGTCTCTAAAATGCATAAGAAATGTTTCATATGACTCAAGGATAGCACAGCTTTTTTGTTAGCACAGTTATAGACATATAAGAGTTTTTAAAATTTTATTTATTTTTACTGTGGGTATATTCAGTACAATATAATCCGTGGACTAATGAGGAAAGAGATAGTTCCTTTTATTGACTGGCAATGGGAGGATACATTGACAATGAGAAGTATAGACGAGACTAACATGTCACTTGAGGGAAAGTAGCCTCTTCATTGTTTTACAATAGTCAGAATGTCTTTTCATTCTCAAAGCTGACATTAACCTCCAGATTGGCTTAATGGTATATACTTGAACAATCAAAAGAAAAAATGCAATTATTGAGGCTGAATATACATTACTGTCTCTTATGTATTGGAAATTATATATTTGTATTATATATAAATATATAATTTAGTATTTATTTTTCCCCACTTACATGTAAAAACAGTTTTCAACATTTGTTTTTAAAATTTTGAGTTCCAATTCTTTCCCTTCCTCTCTCCCCAACTCTCCCTCACTGAGAATGCAAGCAATTCTACATAGATTTTATATATATATATATATATATATATGTTTTGCAAGACTACATTATATATAAGTAGTCTTGCAAAACATATCCATAATAATCATGTTGTGAAAGAAAACATAGACAAAAAATAACTCAAGAAACACAGAGTGAAAAAATAGCAAAACAGAAGTTGGTTCAATCTGTATTCAGACACTATCACTTTCTCTGGGAATGAATAGCGTTTTTCATCCTAAATCCTTCAGAGGAGTCATGTATCACTGTGTTACTGAAAATAACCAGGTCATTCATAGTTGATAATCTTAAAATATTGCTGTTACTTTGTACCCAGTACACTTTATTTTGTATCAACCCATGTAAATCATTCTAGGTTTCTCTAAGATCATCGTGCTCATAATTTCTTATAACACAATAGTGTTCCATCATAATTATATGCCACAGTTTATATGGCCACTCCCCAATTTGTGTGCATCCCCTCAATTTCTAATTCTTTACCTTCAGAAAAGAGGTGTTAAAAATATTTTTGTACATATAGGTCCTTTTCCCTTTTTTTCTAGTCTGTTTTGGGATATGGGCATAGTTCCAAATTGCTCTATAGAATGGACTAATCAATTCACAACACCAGTAACAGTAAATTAATGTCTCCTTTTACCCACATTCCCTTCAACACTTGTCATTTACCTTTTCTATCCCATCATCTAATCTAATAGGTATGAGATAGTATCTCAGAATTGTTTTAACTTGCATTTCTGCAATGAGTAGTGAATTGGAACTTTTTAAAATTGAATTATTTTATTTGTTTTCAGTATTCGACAGTCACTTTCATATATCTTAGATTTTTTTACTCCCTCTGTCTCATTCCTCCCTCCCTCCACACTCTCTCCCTGAGATGGCATACAATCTTATGTAGCTTCAACATATACATTCCTATTAAATGCATGTTGCATAGAAGAATTAAAATGAATGAGGGAAACCATAAAACAAAACGAAACATAACATAATACAAAAGAAAATGGTCTGTTTCTGTCTGCAATCCAATTCTATGTTCTTTCTCTGGATGTGAAAGGTGTTTTGTCTCAATAGTCCATTAGACATTTTTTAAGTTCATGCATCTCAATGAAGTACTAAGTCTACCAGAAAAATTCCTCACACACTATGGATGTTGATGTGTACAAAGTTCTCCTGGTTCCACTCCTTTCACTCAGCATCAGTTCATATAAGTCTTGCAAGGCTTCTCTGAAGTCTTCCTGTTCATCGCTGCTCATAGCACAGCTGTATTCCATTACATTCATATATTGCAACTTGTTCAGTCATTCCCCAATTGATAGGTATCACCTTGATTTCCAGTTTTTGGCTGCCACATAGAGAGCAGCTATAAATATTTTTGTACATGTGGGACCCTTCCGCATTTCTATGAACTCTTTGGGATAAAGTTCCAGGACGAATATTGCTGTGTCAAAGGGTATGGAAACTTTTGTAGCCCTTTGGGCATAGTTCCAAATTGCTCTCCAGAATCGTTGCATCAGCTCACAGTTCCACCAACAATGAATTAGTGTTCCAATTCTTCCACATCTTCTCCAACATTTATCATCTTCCTGTTTTGTCATGTTAGCCAATCTGATAGACCTGATGTGGTATCTAGGATTTGTTTTGATTTGCATTTCTCTAATCAATAGTGAGTTAGAGCATTTTTCCATATGATCATAACTTTAATTTCTTCCTCTGAAAACTGCCTGTTTGTATTCTTTGACCATTTAGTAACTAGGGAGTGACTTTTATTTTTGTACATTTGACTAAGTTCTCTATATGTTTTAGAAATTAAACCTTTATCACAGATACTACTTGCAAAAATTATTTCCCAGTTTTCTGCTTCGATCCTAATTTTGACTGCATTGGGAGTGGTTTTTCAAAAACTTTTCAATTTAATGTAACTAAAATTATCCATTTTGCTCTTCATAATGTTCTCTACCTCTTGTTGGGTCACAAATTTCTCTATTCTCCATAAATCTGATGAATACACTATTCTTTGCTGCCTTAATTTGTTTATGGTTTCAATCTTCATACCCAGATCATGTATCCATTTGGACTTTCTTCTTGCGTATGATGTCAGGCATTGGTCAACACCCAGTTTCAGCATACTAATAGGTTTTCCAGTATTAAACCAGCCCTTCATTCCTGGTGTATATTCTACCTGATCATAATGAATTATTCTTGTGATAAGTTGCTATATTCTTTTTGCCATACCTCATTTAAAATTTTTTCATCTATGTTTGTTAGAGAAAATGGTCTATAATTTTATTTCTGTTTTAGCTCTTCCTGGTTTAGGTATCAGAACCATATTTGTATCATAAAAAAGAATTTGACAGTACTCCTTCTTTGGAAATTTCCCCAAATAATCTATACAGTATTGGAATTAACTTTTCTTTAAATGTTTGATAGAATTCACTTGTAAATTCTTCTGGTCCTGGAGATTTTTTTCCTAGGCAGTTCATTTGTGGTTTGTTCAATTTCCTTTTCTGAGATGGGTTTATTTAAGTACTCAGCTTCCTCTTCTAATAACGTGGACAGTTTATATTTTAAAAAATAATAATCCATCTCATTTAGATTGTCAAACTTATGGGCATAAACTTGGGCAAAATAATTTCCAATTATTCTTTTACTTCCTTCCTCATTGGAGGTGAGTTTACCCTTTTCATTTTTGATATCGGTAATTTGGCTTTCTGCTTTCTTTTTTTTTTAAATAAAGTTAGCCAAAAGTTTATCAATTTTACTGTTTTTTTCATAAAACCAATTCTTAGTTTTGTTTATTAGTTCTGCACATTTTTACTTCAATTTTATTAGTCTCTCCTTTGATTTTTAGTATATCTAATTTGATATTTACTTGGGGATTTCCAATTTGTTTTTTTTCTTACCTTTTTAGCTTCATGCCCAATTCATTGATCTCTTTCTCTATTTTATTCATGCAGACATTCAAAGATATAAAACTTCCCCTAAGAACTGCTTTTGTAGTATCCGATAAGATTTAATAGGTTGTTTTATTATTGTCATTCTCTTGAATGAATTTGTTGATTGTTTCTATAATTTGTTCTTTAACCCACTCATTCTGTAGGATCAGATTGTTTAGTTTCTAATTAGATTTTGGTTTATATTTCCATTATCTTTGATTACATGTAAGTTTCACTGCATTATAATCTGAGAAGGATGCATTGACTATCTCTGCCTTTCTGCACTGGATTGTATTTCAAGCAATATTCATATGTGTTCTCAAATGATCAATTCAACCTCAATTCACTGAGGTCAGAAAGAGGCATTGTCAATATGGTAACGACCAAAGTCAGTCGCTTCATCTCATTATTAGTCAGGGACCAGTAGGGTTAATAATGTTGCTGTATTGTAATGAGTTTCTAGTAGATAATTTCAAGCACAGGTAGGCAACTGTCAATTCATTGACATTCATAATTTTTTTTAATTTAATATACCTAAATTGCTTGGAGCAATAAATGGAAGATTTGGACTTTTAATTCATAGGAATATCATTAAACATTGTGTATTGTAATGAAACTTGAAGAATGTTCATTATTAGTAGAGTTTATTTAAAGTTGAACGTGCATGAATGGATTTTAATTACTGTCATTATATGACATAATAGCCATTTTTGTCAAAAGTATAAAATTCTAGCTGATTTAAAACCCTTATAAACCTGTTTTTTATCTATACCTGATGTACTGTTATTTATTTTTCTAGTACTAACCCATCAAGACTTATCAGCAAGATTTATACTGGCAGCTGACCTGGGTAAATATGCAATAAATATTTTTGAAGGGATCCAGAAACACCCAGAAGAAGTAAAATAATTTCAAAAAAGATCGATTGTCTCTCCAAAGGATACAAACTTCCCTGTAAGTCAATCTTATTTGAAAATCTGTAATTTCATAGATTTGTAGGGTGATGACTGATAGAGAATTTAAGAGATGATCTAGTCCAAATTAATTTCTGGATCTGATTCTTACCAGAAAGGTGGATTTGGTTGTTGGAATGGAAAAATATGAGAACCGGGAGGGAAGTGAGAATTATCAATTTTCTATTATAATTTATGAAAAAAGAAAGATTAGGAAAGTCAAACATAGTCTGACATGGACCTTAGATTAATGGTGGGGAGTTTCAGAAGAAGTTGACTCAAAAGGATCAGTAAGTTCTCAATAATTCGTTCTGCAGAGACACAATTATGATGAGGAGGAAAAGAGAAAATATTCTAAAGAGAATGGTATGAAGTCAGGGTGAACTTGTGAATGAAGTGAGATTTTTTAAAGATGAGAACAGAAAATGGAAGTAAGGCATATTAACAGTGCATGATTATAAAAAATGCCTTGGTCTTATATGAACAATAGCAGTATTCCAGAGTGTTAATGCTAAGAATAAGACGAGGCTTGTGAGAAAGGCTAAAGACAAAATAGAGATTTAAAGAAAAATAGAAAGAGAAAAATAGAACTATCAAAAACGGGTTAGGACTACTGTTTGGGATGGAAGAAATAACATTAATAGGTAATGAAAAGAAGCTCCCTAATTATTACTTTGTTTCTCTTATCTCTGCTAAAGAGAATCATCTTTGTAATGTGAAGCATAGAATAAACTATGTTAACTAAGATAAAGGAAGAGACAATAAGGAAATCCTAGATGCCCATGTTGATCAGGGTAAGATGAATTATATTCTAGGATAGATCATGCAGGATACATGATTTTAATGCCACTGTCTGTGATTTTTGAGAGCTTACAATGAATGGAGGAGCTAGTATGAAATGATAGAAAACTTCTTGGAGTTGTAGTCTTCAAAACACATAGGTTTCAATTTTGACTCTATATTCTTTTATACGGGTCACTTAACCTGAATTTCCTCATTTTTAAAATAAGGAGCTTGAATGAGATAATAAATAAGGAGTTTGAATGAGATAACTTTTAAGGTGTTTTCCAACTGTAAGTCAATAATCCTAAAGTATTTCAGGATTAGAGCAAAGGAAATGTTACCCTATTTCCTTTAAGTCTTAAAATTATGTAACCGTTAACCTGACTTTTATTCCTGGTAAAATCCTACGACACCTTAAAGAGGTAGTTTTAAAAATCATACAAAAACGCTGTGATCACAAAAGTGAAGATGGATTGACCAAGGAAAGGTAATGCCAGACAAATTTCATTTCCTTTTTTGTTAGTTTCAGCAGACTGATAATTCATGGGAATACTTAAGATATAATTTAGCTAGTCTTTGGCAAAACATTTGACTTGCTATTCTTCTGGAAAAGATAGAGAACAAAGCAGCAGCAATGGTTTAGTTAGCTGGATTTATAACTGCTTGAATGGTTGAAACCAAACAAACAGGCAATCATTAGAGTTATTGCCAAAACAGAAAAAAAAGAACTTCTAGTTGAGTGACCCATAAATTTCAACTTGAAAGTACACCATTTGACATTTTCATAAGCTACTAAGTTAAAGGCATTCAAAGCATCACTATTAAATTTTCAGGTGTCACAAATCTGTAAGAGATAAATAATAGACTGGTTGCACAGTCATGATCCAAAAATATCTTAATAAGCTAGAATCGTTGGACTGAATTGATGGAAATGAACTTTTTAAAAGGGAGAAGTGAAAAGTCCTTCATTTAATTTCTAAGAATTGGTTTCTGTAAGTGTGTCTTAGCTACATTTTTCCCCAAAATAATATGTGCAGAGATTTTTGGATTGAAATCTCAATATAAGATATGACAAGGTGAAGAGAAGCAAAATGTTCATCACTAAGGAGGTGACAGTCATGCTGTGTTCTGTCTGGGTCAACCACATTTGGAGTACTGTGTTCAGTTCTGGAAACTACAATTTTATAGAAACATATATGAACTGATAGAATGTAGAGAAAGATTTTTGTAAGATAGCTGAAGATAGTGAAGTGGAAGGAAATGGTAGATATTTTACCTTCTGAAGAACAGAATTAAGAGGGAAGTGATAGTTACCTCAAGTATTTAAAGCGATACTATAAAGACAAAAATTTCAGTTCATTTCTCTTTCCTGAAGATAAAAGGTGAATGCTGCAAAACACCAAGTTTATTTCTTTTCTAATTTTTAAATTAATTAATTTTTACTTTTCAACATTCATTTTCATAAGATTTTGAATTTCAATTTTTTTTCCTCTTCCTTTCCCAAGATGATCTGATATAGGCTTTACATGTACATTTATATTAAACATATTTTCACATTAGTCATGTTGTAAAGAAGAATTAGAAACAATGGGAGGAATCATGATAAAGAAAAAACAAAATAAAAACAAAAAAGAGAGTAAATGGCATGTTTCCATTTGTATTCAGACTCCAGAGTTCTTTCTCTGAACGTGGATAGCATTTTCCATCATGAGAATTTTGGAGGTGTCTTAGATATTTGCATGAGCTATATCTATCACAGTTGTTCATCAAACAATGTTGCTGTTCCTTGTGCAATGTTTTCTTGCTTCTGCTCACTTCACTCAGCATCAGTACATTTAAGTCTTCCCAGGTTTTTCTGAAGTCTGCCTGCTCATCATTTCTTGTAGCACAATACTATTCTATTACATTCATATACCACAACTTGTTCAGCCATTCCCCAATTCATGGGCATCCTCCCAATTTCCGATTCTTTGCTACCACAAAAAAGCTTCTATAAATAATTTTGTCCATGTGGGTCAAGTTTAGTTCTGACGTAAAGAGCAGCAGCAGCAGCAGCAAACAAGCAAACAGACAAAAACCGTTTCTAACAACAGGAGTGATACAAAGT
Source organism: Bettongia penicillata ogilbyi (assembly GCA_023548195.1). Taxonomy (NCBI): domain Eukaryota; kingdom Metazoa; phylum Chordata; class Mammalia; order Diprotodontia; family Potoroidae; genus Bettongia; species Bettongia penicillata. The sequence continues at coordinate 19,174,471 of JAJHZJ010000090.1, read as the reverse complement.
GAAGCAGGTTATCTTTTCAGGCAGTTTGTTTCCCCTAGCTAGAAATCTGAAATCTAAGATTAGATTACTACATGCTGGAGATGTTATTGAGAGACTTCTTGTTTAGATAAAAGATGGACAATAGAATCTTAGAGTTTCCTTCCCATTCTAAGATTCTGTGTTTCTGTTTTATCCAAGGTCACATGGATAGTTAGGGAAATAGAATTAGAACTGACGCTCACTTGGCTTTTTGCCTAACTCCTCTCTTTGATCTGAAAATAGTCTATCTCTTAGAATTTAACAGCCTCATAGATTTGATCTAAAATTCTCTCTCACATATTCTAGCTTAACTTTCATTTAGTAGATGATGCTTGTTTCTTCAAGCCTACTAGTCTAAAATGAACTTTCTCTAAACATCAACTTCCTGATATATATTTCAAGCTTTACCAATAAGAATCAATTATTTTGTATTAAACTAGTAGCAAACCAAATTAAAATAGATGTAAGAGAGAATCAAGAACCATTTATCCATTCCTTTTTCCAAGTTCAAGACAAGTAGCCTGCATTAGATTTGTCATCACCTCATAAGCAGAAGTTATGATACAACTGACATTGTTATATCTTATTTTATTGTAGAGTAAGTGGGAATAATTATGGTGAAAAAACTGCAAAACTTTTATTAGCAAAATATTTATTTTTCTCCTTTTTTTCTCTAGCACACAATAGAAATCAAGCATCTCAATTATGAACTCATTTCTTTTTAGTGTTAGTAGTTTATTCTTATTTTTCTTCAATAGGATCAACAAAACAACAAAGGTAGTTTAAGAAAATTATTCTGAAAGAAGATATGGTCTAGGGAACAAAGCAGTACTAATGGACCAAGATAACATTTACTTTCAGGTAATCTTCCATGAGGATAGGTCCTTACAGTAGGAAAATATTTCATTTGACTGAGGGATGCAGAAAAAGAGACCTCCTATTCAAAATCTCCCACTACTCCTGTTTTCTGTGGTTGAAAAAATATTCATGCTAATGTAAATTTAAAGCTAGAAGGAATTTTTGAAAGTTCAACCTCTTCTTTAACAGATGAGAAATGTGAGGCCTTGAGAGGTTAAATCAAATGAGATAACAAATAAAGTGCTTTGTAAACCTCACAATACTGTATAAATGCTATCCTCCTCATCATCATCATCATATCATCTTGTCCAACTTTATACAGGTAGTAAGTCATAAAGGCAACATTCAAACCCAGATCTTATGACTCAAAATCTGGCAGATGTTCCTAAATACTCTTCAGTTTGTTTCTTTTAGAGTAAAGTACTTGTTAAAGTGGAATTTCACCTGTGGATCAGGTACCTATCAATGTCTTATTCATCATTATTTCATTGTATTTTTACAACCTCAGCTAACAAGGGCCCTGATAGAACAGGAGTTAGGACATAGGCATTTTGAAGTGTGAAGAAGTTAAAAAGGCACAGCATGGGAGCATCTTCAAAGAATGGGAAGTTTAGTCTAGTACTCTGGGAGTCTGTGGGTAGCAAAAAAGCACTTGGTATTTTAGGGGAGATAGCAAGGTACTGGAAAAGGAATGAACCAAATAGTGATGGAAATTAGAAGGGTCAGTAAAGCAATACTTGACCTTCTTCACAATTTTCATGGGTCTTTCATCCAAGACATACCATTACTCGCCGTCTCAATTCATGGAAATTGCAGTGATTACATTTTACAACAAAGTAAACTGCTTATGGAAAAATACAATTCTGCTTAGCTGGTATTAACCACGATTAAAACAAAGTGTCTGACATTCTTGGATATAAAATAACTTCTCTCTTGATCTGAGTCCTGCCCTCTGGTTTCCTTAGTTTTTTGAGATACTCTTGATCATCTAAAACCAAGTGTCTAAAAAGGCAATTCTAGTTAAAGAACATTAAAATAGATATATTAATTATTGATCAGCTTCATGCAGATGATTACTAGGTCTTCTGAATAATTAAGGACAGACTTCAGGGAATACAATTCACTTTACCACTAAGACTAGTACTGTAGCTCATATAGTAGCTTTACAATCAATTCACTAATGGCCTTTGCTGATAAACATAGTTTTGTACATTTAACATACTAGAACTTCCTGGAATGATCAGGCTCTTAAAGTACTGTTTGGTTAAACAATGTGACAATTTCTAGATACTTGGGAACTTGAGCGAATATTCAGATCCTTAAAATACATAGAAGTTTAGTGAAAAGATTTTAGATATTCCAAGATGCATTGTTTTCAAAGGGGAATTACTCAGAATGGAAAATGAAATATGTATTTTTGAAATAAATAGAATGCTTTTCTTTGGGAGGTATGAAAAATAAATTGAATCTTTTCTTCTCCCTCAATAAACAGATATTTTGGCTTAACAATTTTGTCAAAGTTATATCTAGTGCTGTACAACTGAGATAGAATGCTTCCCAAGTAACCCAGTTTTTGTTTTGTTGCAGATTTCCAAGCATAACATTGTAATTGAAAATCCTTTGCTCTTGAGGAAATGAGAGTTTGGTTGACAGGTTACCAAGACAGTCTTTCGTGTGATTTACATATTCCATCTGAGCAAGGCTCTTTTCCCACACTTGAGGAGCAAATCCTTTGAGTTTGGATAGGGTTTAGGTCTCTTTTTCTCCAAAGATGTCTCTTTTCTTTCAATGTGAAACAAAAGGGGAACACTAGAGTCTTACTGTGTTTTCTGAAATATAATGTCATTCAGTATGCTTAGTTAATTGGAAATTGATGATAACTTTGATAGTTTGTTTTTCTTAATCCCATCCCCTTTAACAAAAAATATTTATGCTTTTCCTTCTCTGTTTCTCACCCTCTACTCTTAGAAAGGAGAAGGAAAGAAAAAAAACCCTTTCAAACAAATATACATACTTAAGCAAAACAAATTTTTCCCTTGCATAGGGAAATTTACCACTTCTTAGCAAATTCACAGACCTCACTGAATATGTTACAATTTCTAGTCTGGAGATAAGAGAGGAAAAGAGAAAGGAAAAAAAATAGTTTCATAGTAATCAAAAGAGAGTAGTAGAAGAAAAAAGAGGTTAGGGAGACTAATTGTAGAAAAAAGGATGAAAAGGAAAATAAAGGAAGATGTGTGCTACATATGGTAGTGTCACATTAACTTCCTTAAACAACATTTGATTCACATAATCACGGGATGTGACAGGCAAGAATGGTCCCTAAGAGTAATTTCTTTCAACATATCCATGTTACAGATAAGAAAGCAGAGAGACATGAAAGACTAAGTGACTTGCTTAATATCACATACTCCCAGTGTTAGAATTCTCTCCCTCCTCAAATAATCATACACACACACATATATGCAAATGTGTGTATGTACATAGGTATACATATATATGTTTCTCTACATTCTGTGAACACATAGAAAAATATGCAAGCTGTGGGGAGGCATTTTTTTAAAAATTTATTTCTATACTTAGATCCCAGCAAAATGTTTCATGTATTTTTGGATCTGAATTTGTAATTTTACTGATGTAGAGAAATACAGGTATAGAAATTCCTTTCACTAAAATAAATAAACCACCTTTCTGTTGTTTAGACTTAGAGAATTTCCTGGGATCATTTGAGATTAATAAACTTGATGATGGCTGTGCAACTGGTATGTGTCAGAGGCAGAGTTGGAATCCAGATAGATGTCTGATTATATCCCAACAACTATTTAATCACTTTTGCTACTTTCATAAGGTGTTTAACTAAATACTCATTGTGTTGATCAGTATTGGATTTATTAGAGGAAGATTCAATATTAGAACTGAACTTTCCTGGCTGTTAAGCCACTCCATGTTCAACATTTTTTTTCGCTGTAGTTAACTACCTAACGATGTAGATTTTCCTGTCAATTTTTAAGCATCTAATGTATTGTCATAAACATTAACAGCCTAATATAATAACATTAAAAGACACAGGTTGGATGAAAAATAATATTCCTGATGAAATAACAAGTACTAAGAACTTAATATCACATCCTTCTCTAAAAGACTAGTATTTATTATATCAACCAAATATCAACATAGAGATTTATGTCTGTGTGCGAATAATGTCTCTAGTGAAAAGGTCCAATGTGGAGTAAAGTACTCTTATTTCTCCTCTTTGGGTCTCTCATCCAAACCCAGATTTTTTTTTTGCTAAAGTACCTATCAGAACAGCTAAATTTATCCTTCCTCTCTGATAAATCATCTAGAAACATGAAAAAATCATTTCACAGAGATAGTTGAATTCCATAGTTTCAGAAGTTAGAACCACTAGGAAAGCTGTGGTGATTTTAGTCATGTGTTATTCTAGTCATAGAAAGAGATACATGATTAAATTATTTTGCCCTTACTACTCAAACTTTGCTGCCTTTGTCTTGGATAGACAATCACATGGAGATAAGCAACTTATATGTAAACAACCCACTCACATATTCAAGAAAAATGCCCAGTACATTCACATTGATTTTCACCAACATTTGGATGTCTTGATGAGGTGTGAGTAGTAGTTTTCTGCACTAAAGAAGACTTCTTTCAACTCCTACTTGTTTTATGCTGATTCATTTTGGTCAAAGGTGCTACTGCTTCTTCGCTGATTTGAAACCACTTCAGGTTAATTATCCAGCTACAATGCATGACCATTTATATAAACTGTCTCTTTTGATTCCAAAGAAAGGCAGAGCTAATTAATGCAATAACCACACATCCCTCTCATTCTTCTTGCAAATGAAAGAACGCACTTGCTGTCTTAATTCCATCTATCTTCCTGTTACCTTCGACTTTTCTTTGCATGTTTCTACACAACAGTTTTATGGTTTGTGGTGTAGAAAAAGAAGCAATCCAGAATGATGCTGAAGAGAAGCCAGGAAGGTGTCTGAGATCTCCCAGTTTCCTTCAGAAACAATGTTATTTCAAGACTCTAAATTGATTCTGGAGTGACAGAATCTACAAAAAGATGACGTGAAAGAATTTTCCAGAATAAAATAACCGAGAAAGCCCTCAGGAAAGTTCTGTTATATTTGGAGAAAAGTGGAGTGCTGACTAGGACAGATGGGCAAGTCAGCAAAAGACTATTTGACATAGTACAGATCAACAACTGAGGCCACTGGGTCCTGGCTCAGCGGGCCAGTGGCATAGAAGGTCAGCTGTGAGGCTTCCAATCACAATGCAGAAGGCAAATTGTCAGCCCTAAAACCCAGTCATCAACAGGAGTGACTAGGCTGGACCACCCCAGGGCAGTAAGCAAGCTGTCAGCACTTAAGGTACCAGAGCAAAAATCCAGTTACCATGCCTCCATTCCCTAGCACAAAAATTTTGTCATAGTGCCCTAGGAGTAGAGCTCACCTTAATTTTTTATATTAATTTTATTTGTATTCTGTGTTCTATAATCGCTACCATATAATTTAGATTCCCCCCCACCTGCCCATTACCTCCCGCTTCGCTCCCTGAGATGGCATACAATTTTACATAGGTTCTACACATACATTATTATTAAATAAATTTTCACTATAATCATGCTGTGTAGAAGAATTGTAATGAATGGGAGAAATCATATAACAAACCAAAACATGATACACACGAACAAAAAAATGTTCTGCTATATTCTGCAATTGAATTCCATAGTTCTTTCTCTGGATGTTGAAGGCATTTTGCCTTAAAAGACCATTGGGAATTTATTAAGCTGTTGCATTGCCACGAAGATCCAAGCCTACCAGAAAAACTCTCACACACTGTTGTCGTTGATGTGCACAAGGTTCTCCTGCCTCTGCTGCTTTCACTCAGCATCAGATCATATAAGTCTTTCCAGGTCTCTCTGAAGTATTCCTATTCATTATTTCTTATAGCGTAATAGTATTCCATTACATTCATATACCATAATATACTCAGCCAATCTCCAAGTAATGGGAATACCCTTGATTTTCAGTTTTTGACCACCACAAAGAGTGCTGCTATAAATATTTTTGTACATGTGGGATCCTTTCCCATTTTTATGATCTCTTGGGGACACAGTCCTGGAAGATGTATTGCTGGGGCAAAGGGTATACATATTTTTGTAGCCTTTGGGCATAGTTCCAAATTGCTCTCCACAATGGTTGGATCAGCTCACAGCTCCACCAACAATGAATTAATGTTGCCACTCTCCCACATCCTCTCCAACATTTATCATCTTCCTATTTTCTCATGTTAGCCAATCAGATAGGTGTGATGTGGTATCTCAGAGTTGTTTTGATTTGCATCTTTCTAATCAATAGTGATTTAGAGCATTTTTCCTTATGACTATGGATAGCTTTGATTTCTTTCCCTGAAAACTGCCTGTTCATATCCTTTCACCATTAATCAATTGTGTTATGAATTGTATTCTTATAAATTTGAATCAGTTCTCTATATATTTTAAAATGAGTCCTTTATCACAGACACTAGTTGTAAAGATTCTTTCCCAGTTTTCTGCTTCTCTCTTAATATTGGTTTCATTAGATTTGTTTGTGGAAAAACTTTTCTATTTAATGTAATGAAAACTGTCCATTTTTCACTTCATAATGTTTTCTATCTCTAGTTTGGTCATAAATTTCTGCATTCTCCATAAATATGACAAATATACTATCACTTACTCCCCTAATTTGTTGATAGTAACAACCTTTATGCCTAGATTGTGTACCCATTTGGACTTTATTTTTGTGTACAGTGTGAGACTTTGGTCTATGCCCAGTTTCTGCCACACTATTATCCAGTTTTCCCAGCAGTTTTTGTCAAAAAATGAGTTTTTAATACTAGAAACTGGGGTCCTTGAGTTTATCAAACAGTAGATTACTATATTCATTTACTACTCTGTCTTTACTACCTAAACTATTCCACTGGTCTATCCAATTTTCCCAAATAGTCTATATAGTTTTGGAATTAAGTGTTCTTTAACTATTTAGTAGAATTCACTTGTAAATCCATCTGGCCCTAGATATTTTTTTTGAGTGAGTTCAAGGATGACTTTTTGCGATGGGAATATTCAAATATTTCCTTTTCTGTTAATCTAGGCAATTTGTATTTTTAAAATATTCCTCCATTACACTTAGTAAAATTTAAGTCCGTACAGTTGGGCAAATTAATTTCTCATTACTGTTTTAATTTCTGCCCCATTGGAGGTGAGTTCACCAGTTTCATTTTTGATATTGATAATTTGGTTTTCTTTGTTCCTTTTAAAATCAGATTGATCAAAAGTTTGCCAATTTTATTGTTTTTATCATGAAATCAATAGTTTTATTTCTTAATTCAGTAGTTCTCCTAACTTCACTTTTTTAATCTCTCCTTTGATATTTGGTATTTCTAATTTGATATTTAATTGAGGATTTTCAATTTGTTTTTTTGTTTAGTTGCATGCCCCATTCATTGATCTCCTATTTCTATACTTTATTGCTGTAGGCATTCCATGATACAAAACTTCCCCTAAGAAGTGCTTTAACTGCATCCCATAAGTTTTGGTACATTGTCTCATTGTTACCATTCTCTTGAATGAAATTATTGTTTCTATGACATTGTGTAACCCACTCAGTTTTGACTATTAAATTATTGAGCTTCCAATAATTTTTCCTTGGCCTTTTATTATATAAAATTTTTATTGCAATATGATCTGTGAAGGATGCATTGACTAACTGCCTTTCTGGACTGTAAGATTTTAATGCCCTAATACATGGTTAAATTTTGTGTTTGTCCCATGTACCACTGAGAAAAAGGTATATTACTTCCTATTCCCTTTCAACTTCTTTCTTGCTTATTTTGAGGTTAAATTTATCAAGTTCACAGAGGGGGATTTTGAGGTCCCCCACTTGTATAGTTTGGCTGACTATTTCTTCCTGTAACTCCCTTAACTTCTCCTCTAAGTATTTGGATGCTATACCACTTGGAGCATACATGTTTAGTAATGATATTGCTTCATTGTCTATGATGCTTTTTAGCAAGATATAATTTCCTTCCTTATCTCTTTTGATATATTCCAGTCCCTTCAATTTTTTAATGTAGGAGCTGCAGGGTCCTGTGTAATTCTGACTGTAACTCCTCCATATTTGAATGATTCTTTTCTGGCTTTAAGCAGTATTTTATTCTTCTGGAATTTGGCAGTGCCATTTCTCTTGGTGTTTTCAGATTGGGGTCCCTTTCAGAAGGTGAACAGTGGATTCTTTTTATGGCTATTTTATCCTCTGGATCTAGGACTTCTGGGCAGTTTTCCTTGATGATTTCTTGGAAGATGTTGTCCAGGCTCTTGTTTCATCATGGCTTTCTGGTAGACCAACATAGATTAGATTTTTCTCTCGCGGATCTATTTTCCAGGTCAGTTGTTTTTTCAATGAGATATTTTACATTTTCTTCCCTCTTTTCATTCTTTACAATCTATTTGACTGATTCTTGATATCTATTAGAGTCATTAGCTTCTACTTGCCCAATTCTAATTTTTATCGAATTGTTTTCTTTAGTTAACTTTTGCATCTCTTTTTCCATCTGTCCAATGGTTTGCTTTAAGGAGTTATTTTCTCCAGTTAGTTTTTTTACTTCCTTTTCCATTTGTCCAATTTTCCTAGTTAGGTTTTATACTTCATTGTCCATTATTCCAATTTGCCTTTTACATTCTTTCATGATTTCTTATATCATATTTTTAAAAATCATTGGCTAGTTTTTCTTCTAATTCCCTAATTTGGCTTTTAAAATCCTTCTTGAGTTCCTCCAAGAATGCTCTTTGACCCTGAGACCCGTTCATATTCTCTTCCGAAGTTTCAGATGGGAATACAGAGTCAACGCTGACCTCTTTGATATTTGTGTTGTGGACCTTGTCCCCATAGAAAGATTCTATGGTCTTATTTTTTCTGCTTTGCTTCTTGCTCATGATGTTCTTCGTTATTCTGTATTTTAAAGTGGATCTCTGCTTCTGGAGCACAGATGCATCTGTCCAACAATTCTTATGCTTAGAACTTGACACTTTGTGTTTTGTGGTCTCTGGTTCTTTCTGCTAGAGGCTAGAATGCTGTAGCTTAGGTGGTGCTGAGCTGGCTGATGTGCCAAAGTATAAGTCAGGTGAAGTCTTTCTTAGTTGCCCCAGAGTAACCCTGCAGACAGCTGTGTTAAGTGTGTGGGAGGGGTGTTGTGGCCACAGGAGGTCTCCTCTCCTGAACACAAGAAGGCTCAGTGGTTGGTGAACTACATTTGCAGTAGTGTGTTCCCTATTCCCCTGACTGCATCGAGGCTACCTGGGGTCCTAGTGTTAATGAATGCAGGCTCCACTCACCTGGGTCTCAAGATCTCTTCCCAGTTCATTGAGGCTGAATTTTCTGGGGAAGTTCTGGTCCTGCACTGGTCTCCTTCATCCACAGCAAGAGCGACCCCCCTTTGTGATTTTCCTAATCTCAGAGACTGTTTATCCCTTTGGTTGATCCCACTGTTTCAGAATTTTTCCTTGGGTAGTATTCTCTGAGTTTTTCAAGGTCCACAGGGGCAGACCGAGAGCATTTACAGTTTACTCTATCATTTTGACTCCCAGAAGTTCTAGTAGATGGTTTTCAAACATTTAATCTTTGGGCTGATAGTCTTAGTAGTGGCTGCTGGGGTTACCAGGGGTCCTGCGCTTCTCTCTCATCCAGTTCCACTGGACTCCCTCCCTGTGCTAATATGTTTGAGAATATGCATCTGATTCAGTCCACCTTGGTGGTTCCTGCTCTACTGTCTTATGGCAGAGTCAATGCTGGTGCCACCTGTGCACTCTGCACTCCTGCAGCCCTAAGTAACAGACCCTTCCCATTGACTTTCCAATCTGTCTTGGGTTGGAAATCTGCCACATCCTGTCTCCTATTGGATTCTGCCACTCTAAAATTTATGCAGATTCTCTTTTTAGAGCTATCTGAAGGAATTTGTGGTAGAGGTAAGGTGAGTCTGTGCTCTCATTCCTCCCTCTTGGCTCTCCCCCCTCCTCCCCGTGCTCAAAAAGCATTTTAAAAGTCAAATAAGAGAATGAGAAGAAGAAGTGGGGAAAAATGAGGCATGCAGGAGAGAGTTAACAGCTTGGAAAAGGAAGGACAAAAATTGACTAAAGAAAATAATTCCTTAAAAAATGCAATTAACCAAATGGAAATATACACTAAAGGAAATACATCCTTAAAAAGCAGCATGGGCTAAATGGAAAAGGAGACACAACTACTAACCTGAGAATGAATTTCTTTCTTTCTTTCTTTTTTTTTTTTGATGCAATGCATTTCTTTAAGCCATAAGCCAAAGCAAATAGTATAATAGGATGAAAATTTTAATTTCAGAGTAAAATTAGTTATATTTCAGAGTCAATTAACCCACCTAGTCCTTCTATTCTTTTTAAAAATTATTTTATTTGTTTTCAGTGTTCTACAATCACTTCCATATATCTTAGGTATTTTTCCCCTAAGAGAAAAGTAATTTCTTAAAAATGAGAATTGGATAAGTAGAGACAACTGACTCTATAATACAGTAAGAATCAGACAAACAAAATCAAAAGTATGAAAAACATTAGAAAAAATATAATGGCATGGGGAAAGCATGACCTGGAAAATAGATGCAGGAGAAAGAACTTAAGAACTTTTGGACTTCCTGAAACCTGTAATGAAAAGAAAAAGAGCCTGGACAGAATCCTTCAAGAAATTATCAAGGAAAACTGCCTTGAAATCCTAGAATCAGTGGGTAAAATAACCATGGAATGGATTTACTGATTACCTGCTGAAAGAGATCCAAAATTGAAAACTCAAGCACTATTGTAGCCAAATTTCAGAATTATCAGGTCAAGGAGAAAATACTGCAAGTAGTCAGAAAGAATGAATTCAATTTTTTTGCGAATACAAATTTTATTCTATGCAAAACAATTATTCCAATGCCTTACTGTGGAATTAAGTTGACTGTAGATTATTTTTAAGAAATTAATCAAATTTATTTATTTTCAGTTTTCAGCATTTACTTACATAAAATTTTGAATTTCAAATTTTCTTCACATCTCTCCCTTACATCCCCTCCAGAACAGTGTGCATTCTGACTACCCCTTCCTCCAATCTGCCTTCCCTTCTATCATCTCCCTTCCCCATCCTCTTCCCTTCTGTTTTCCTGTAGGGAAAGATGAATTTTTATAAATACTGCATATATATTTTATATTCTAGTTGCATGTAAAAACAATTTATAATATTCATTTTTAAAGCTTTGAGTTCCACATACTCTCCCTTCCCCCATCCTTACCCACCAACATTGAGAAGGCAAGTAATTTGTTATAGATTATACATGTATGTTCATGTAAAACACTTCCACAAGTCATGTTGTGAAAGACTAATTATATTTCCCTCTATCCTGTCCTGCCCTCTATTTATTCTATTCTCTCCTTTGACTTGACCTTTCACAAAAGTGCTTGCTTCCAATTAAGCCTTCCCCAATCTGCCATCCCTTCTTTTACTCCCCCACTTTTATGCCCTTCTTCCCTGCTTTCCTCAAGATAGACTTCCATACTTACATGAGTGTTTATATTATTCTCTCTGTAAGCCCAATCTGATAAAAATGAGGCTCACTTATTCCTTCTCATCCCCTTATAAAAGCTCATTCTTGCCTCTTTTTAGTGAGATGATTTACTATATTCTATCTCTCCCTTTCTCTTTCTCTCAGTACATTCCTCTCAACACTTAATTTTATTTTTAAACTATCTTTCACACACACATATATCCACACACATATACATACACATGAACATATATATGTACACATATATACACACATATACATATAAACATAGTACATGCCCATATTCATATCCATATATGTATATATTTACATCTATATACATATATACACACATACATATACATACACATGTATACACGTATACATATATACATACACATATAAATATACACATACGTATATATGTATATATTTTCTCCAACTGCTCTAATACTGAGAAACATCATCTTTCCATGTAGGAATGTAAACAGTTCAATTTTAATAAATTCCTTATGGTTTCTCTTTCTTGTTTGCATTTTCATGCTTCTCTTTGTTCTTGTTTTTGAAAGTCAAATTTTCTCTTCAACTCTGGTCTTTTCAACAAGAATGTTTGAAAGTCTTCTATTTCACAGAAGTTCCATTTTTTTCCCACAAGTATTATACTTAGTTTTTTTGGGTAGGTGATTCTTGGTTTTAATTCTACCTCCTTTGAGCTCTGAAATATCATATTCCAAGCCTTCTCATCCCTTAGTGTAGAAGATGCTAAATATTGTGTTATCTTGATTATATTTCCACAATACTTGATTGTTTTTCTGGTGGCTTATAATATTTTCTCCTTGACCTGGGAACTCTTGAATTTTAGTACAATATTCCTAGGAGTTTTCCTTTGGGGATCTCTTTAAGGAAATGATAAATGAACTCTCAATTTGTATTTAACCTGAGCTTGTAAGATGGTGGGTGGGATCTCTCTTTTTTTTATCATAGTTTTCAGGTAGACCAATAATTTTAAAATTTATTTCTCAATCTTTTTTCCATTCAGTTCTTTTTCCCCTGAGATATTTCACATTCTCTTCTATTTTTCCCATTCTTTTGGTTTTGTTTGATATTTTTGTGATTTCTCATGAAGTCATTAGCTTCCATTTGCCCCTGTTCTGATTTTTAAGGGATTATTTTCTTCAGTGAGCTTTTGGACCTCCTTTTCCATTTAGTCAATTATGCTTTTTAAGGCATTCTTTCCCTATTTGGCTTTTTGGATCTGTTATGGAATTTGGGTTAGTCTAATTTTTAAGGTGTTAATTTTGTCAGCATTTTTGGGATCTCCTTTAGCATGCTGTTGACTCATTTTTCATGATTTTCTTTCATCATTCTCATTTTCTTCCAATTTTCCCTCTATTTCTCTTGATTTTCAAAATCCTTTTTGAGTTCTGCAATGGCCTGAAACCAATTAATGTTTTTGTTTTTTTTAATATTATAATGCTTTTATTAAACATTTTAAACAACTGTGCAATTGAGCCAACCAAAAATAAAATAATGAGTTAGCCAGCAGCCCTTAAATTTCAAAAATTTTGCTGTTAGGTCCAATTCCCCAAGTGACAAGCACAAAGTTCAGTCCTCTGCCCTGGTCGCCTCCCACTCCTCAGTCAGATGAGTGGGTGGATCAGACCGTAAGCATACTAAGACAAAGTCTTCTTTGTAGGTATTTCTTTGTACTATGGAATCTTGAAGAGATAAAGTCTAAGGGTCCCAGAATGGATGGAAATGGCCACTTCTTATCACCTCTCCTGAGCTGTTCCACTGAGGCTGATGTGCTTTAGGGCTTGTGTCCTTTTCAAAAATCTCCACCATTGTACATATATCATCTGTGCTAATGATAAATTCGTAATTCAGATATTTAACATACAGGAGCAGCTAGGTGGTGCAGTGGATAGAGCACCAGTGCAGGAGTCAGGAGGACCTGAGTTCAAATCTCACCTCAGATACTTGACACTCATTAGCTGTGTGACTTTGGGCAAGTCACTTAACCCCAATTGCCTCATCCTGGGTCATCTTCAGTCATCCTGATGAATATTTGTTCACTGGATTCAGATGGCTTTGGAGGAGAAGTGAGGCTGGTGATCTGCATAGTCCTCCCTCACTGAAAACAAAGTCAAATGCAAGTCATGTCATTATTTCTCTGATGGCATGGTCTTCTTTGGCAATGAAGGACAAACACACATACACACACACACTCAACATGCATTCTTCCTTGCTAATAAAAAGAAGATATTCCTCCAAACTGAACCACTGATTGCAGATCACCATTCGGAAAACAGAGACCTGCTCTCCAACCCAGTCATATGGGAAACAGCAGATTTAAAGGAGCTGGGAGAAAGATAAAAAACCCCAATGACTTGTAGTACTGCCCCTAAGAAATGAGGGCCTTGCAAACTCTAGAAATTGGAGAGGGATGTGACCCTGTGGGAGAAGACATGTTCTGATACCCAGAAACTATTGCAAGAGTGATATTGTTTCTTTCAGAAAAAGAAACAAGAGAGTTAAATGTGGACAGCATTGAAATGCCAAAACACAATCTATTCTAGTCTACTGAACAAGAAGCTGGAGCTCCTAGGTTTCAGGGCTTCAGTGGACAGCTGAGTTGCTACAAATAAGGGACTTGTGTTGACGACTCAACTGTCCCAGTGGGCAATATAAGACTGAGAGGTAGGAGAGAAGGAAACTAATTGCACTCCAGACAAGGTTCATCTAGGTAAAAACAAGATGTGAATTCTGCTGCCACATAGTGGAAATCCCTGGATCAGCAGAATTAGGTTGACCATGTTGTGCCTGGTCCCCTAGCAGGATCTGACATGAAAGGTTGACCATTCAGTCTGTGAGGTGCAAGAATGAAGGCAGGAAATAAAAACAGCCACTGACCACTGCTGAGCTTCAAACCCAAAGCACCAGGTGTTGCTGTTGTTTACATCATAAAAAGCTGGAAGTAAAATGTTGCTGGTGAAGGATGCCTGATCAGGAATTTACTTATCTAGTCTACACAGATATGCAGGAAGTCTGTGATCAATCATATTGTGAACATCCTTTACCCTTGACTTCTCATCTTTAAAGCCAATCAATTAGCAGCATATTAGGATCCTAAATTCCCACTATCCTGGGATCGTGAGCTGATTCAGGGAGGTGGGAGCCAGTGCATTGATACAAGAAACAGTTTCCCTAACAGCTGTAACAGATGAAGAATAGGGCTGCCAGGAAGATCAAGGCACAGATTGTGCAAGACTTCCACTCCAGGAGGAAGCTCAGAAGGTAAAAAGCCCATGAACATCTATTGACTGAACCAGATAGTTGGGTTGAGGGTCTTGGGATGAGCAGGACAGGCAGTAACCCTTGAAGGCAGTACATGGTCTCTGTTGGGCTGGGGAGGAGAGATACAAGGCCCACAACAGCAGGTGAACTCTATCTGCTTCTTTGACCTCATTTCCACTCAGTTTTCCACGGCTTCTCTAATATGTCAAAGAGTACCACACTGTCCCGTATTCTGAAGATGCAACTGCAAACATGGCTATCGCTGTGGTTGCTGCCGCAGCTGCTCCTGCTCCTACCACCAGAAGCCCCAGTGTCTTCCCCTTCTCTTTCCTTCCTTCGCCTCCCCTCCTCTCCCTCCCCTCTCCTGTTCAGCATTACAGGCCAAGAACCCACTCCTCTATCAGACTTGATATTGCTATTCGCCTGAGTTCTGTGCAGCCTGAACCTCCAATTCATATTTTTCTTGGAGGCTTTGGATGTAAGACCTTTGCCATTGTTGTCTTCCTCTGATTGCTTGTTTTTGATCTTCATCTTCATCAAGAATATATGAAAATATCTTTTTACTGAGAAAGTAAGATTCTATAGTCCGATTTTCCCCTCATTGCTCATTTTACTAGCCAATTACTAGAATTTTGAATTCTTTGTGTGGAGGGCTCCCAAAGCAACTGCTGCTGAGGCAGTGGGACTGGGGCTGGAGCTGGGGTTGGACCAAACTCCCCACTTACTACATGGCAAAGTGCTCTGCCCACAGCCTGGCCCGCTAAACCATTCACGTTGACCTTCCAGATTGTCTTGAGTTGGAAATTTGCTTCAGTGTTTCATTTTATGGTTTCTGCTGCTTTAGAATTTCTTTAGTCATTTTTGCAGGTTTTTTGAATGTTTTGGGGGAGAGTTCAATCATGTCTCTCCTTCTCTGCTGTATTGGCCCTGCCCCTTCAACTGTCAAGAATTCAAATATTTTGGAGCCATAGTCAGAATTATAGACGACTTACCTTTTACATGAAAGCATTGGAGGCCTTGGAATATGATATTCCAGAAGGCAAAGGTGATTGGATTACAACCAAGAACGAAGTACCCAGCAAAATTGAGCATAGTTTCAGGGACAAGATGGACATTTGATGAAATAAGGGACTTTCAAAGTTTCCTGATGAGAAGACCAAAGCTAAAGAGAAAATTTGATCTTCAAATACAAGACTCAAGGAATCATAAGTAGGTAAATGGGAAAGAGAAAAAAATTAAATCTATTCAATAAAGTTAAGCTGTTTACATCTCTACACATGAAGATGATACTTTGTAACTCTTGAGAATTGTGCCTTTATTAGGACAGTTAAAAGGGGTATACATGAAGAGAAGCATTGGGTATATGTTGACTCTGATGTGATGATACAAAAAA